>CAUJNA010002724.1:88592-148592 GCA_963377175.1 Effrenium voratum | reverse complement strand
TTGGTTAGCAATAGATGGCACAGATTTACATTAGTTTTATTCCAGTTTCCGGCGCCATCTATTTTTCCAAAAGGGACACATGGGGGTGGATCAAAAGGTCCGTGATACATGGGATGGCCATCAGGGAAACCACCCAAAAAGGAGGATTTCCTTTCCCCACACAGGAAACGTTCCCCATCATTCGGGAGCCTCTGGCAGAACATTGATCAACCCTCACTCTCGAAGACCAGGAATATTGATCAACCACTCCCGGAATATTAATCCCCATGGTCATTTGGGGGCCTTTGAGGGAATATGGGAGTGGGTCAACAAAAGGTACTCAAAATGGGTTGCCCTGGCAAATGGAAGCATGGACATGCATGGACTAAAACCTGCGGTCCCCTGGTGCTACAAAAGTTGACCCATACCCATATGCAGAAATCTTCGTCAACCACCACTCCTCCTGCAAAGTTGGGGGCCTTTAAGGGAATACGGATCAACCCCAAGGAGTGATCTTCACGACCCACAAAACCCGCCCTTTCAACCCCCCCCCACTCCCCGACTAGGACCAGGCGGCTGCCAAGGTCTATGCGGCGGCGGCCTACAAAGCTGGCGGCCCGAAGAGAGAGCCCGAAAGCGCTCCAAACGGCCGACACGGGGAGACGCGGGGAAACACGGGAGGCATGATTATGGGGCAGGCACTCTTAGATTGTATGGGGGGGTGTCCTTCTTTGGAGTTGGTAGCCCTTGTTTTGCAGTGTGAAAAGGAAGCTCAAAGGGAACACTGTCTTTCTTCTTGTTTTTTTTGGGGGGGAGGCGGGGGGCGTCATTGGAGGGTTGGCGGCAAAGCCTCGTGTCCATGGGGGTCCATATGATACCTACAAGAACCCAAAATCAAATCCCCAAGAAAGGAGCAAGAACGAACACTGATTACATTGGCCGATGTTGCCCAGGACTGGGAAAAACGGCCATGGAAGGTATTGACTGACAGAATACTTGTCTCACCTCCCTTTGTTCTTGCAACCATTTGTTGGTTGTTGCTTTCCTTCTCCCCCTGCCATACATCCACTTGAAGAGGGGGATGTGATAGGTTAGGACTTGTTGCAGCCACAAAGAAAATCATTCAGAGCACTGCAAGGGCACACCCTATCCTTTGGGCTTCTGGTTTTTGGTCTGATTCTCCCTAGTGGACCCCTCAGGTCAAAGCTCATGGGTTCCAAAGACCAGTTGGTTGGCACTGTCGAAGGGGCCTTGGGGTCGTGTACGCTGATCAATTGGATTCACACGCATTCTTTCATCCTGACTAAATTTGATGTTAGGCTTCCGTACCATCTTTCCCAAGAAGATATTACCCTCCCAGCTAACATGGAAGTGCACAGACCCCTGTAGAAAGACTACTCTCCTCTTGGAAAGGGTTTTTTTGCATGTTAGTTGGTGGGAGGGTATCCTCGGTTCTTTTCTGTGTATCTCAGACCGAGTGACCCCGCCGAAGTGCCATGGGCTTGGCCCAGGGGTGCGCCACGTGATTTGGTCCACCATGGAGGACACCTGCGCCCCTCGGGCAGCACTTCGCCCACGGACTGCGTTTTGGGCCATCAAAACCCAGATGTAGATAGTAAGGGATAGTCCCACCCATAAATGTATGCGGATGTCCGCCTTTTTTCATCTCTTTACATGGTGTTGGGTAGACCATTTTTATGCCAGGTTTTGATTTTGACTCGACTTGGGGTTTTGGACAAGCAGTCGTTGGGGGTGCCGGCAGGGCCCTTTGTGCACTCCCGTTCCTGGACGTGTTGCCGTTTGGGTCTGGACCATTTTCGTGGTAAATGCAAGTTCCGGCTTGTTTGTCAATCCGTTCAGGCAATGAGCAAATATTTGTTTCACTCAAAACAGGTGTCCTCGAAGATGGTGTGCTTTTGGCTTCCCTTTCAACACCAACCAAAAGGGGGTCCACCATCTTGAGAAACATCTTAATGGGTGTCGAAATTGGCGAGTCCTTTTGGCGTCCCTTTAAAGCCATCCAAGGAGGTCGAGTCATTTTGATACGCTCCCAAATGGGTTTGTATTTCTTTTTGGGGAGAAGCCTTTCGTGGTTGGTTTTAGAGGGAAACCAGATTAGAACACACCGAGACACCGCGATGTTTGTTTTCATGTTCAGACCATCGTCGAGCCGAGCACCACGAGTCTGCCGTTAGTGGACGGCTACCGTGTGCCGGACTTCGATGGCAAAGGACGAGGCGGGAGAATCGAATCCGTTTTCATTCCGCCTTACACGTGGAAAAGGGCGTGTCTTGCCAATGCCTCACAAAAATGCAAACCAAAATGGCGCCTTGGCAAATGGAACCTGAGGCTAAAACCTGGGGTTTGGTTTAGTTCTTTAATTTTTGAGCCACACCCGTCTTTGTTGTCACTCCTTGAAACATGTTGGACTTTAAGCTTTTTGGGTGTAGTTGCCATTTTCGTGGAGGCTTTGTAGAGGATAACCAGAGGCTCGAAAACAGTTCACTCCAATTTTTGAGACGTTTCTCCGAATGGTTGCTTGTTTGCTGTTTGGTTGGATCATGTTATCATGTTGACTCTTTGGGAACATGGGCATGTTGCCAACAGAAAAACTTTTGCGCCGGGGGGGGGCGGGGCAGTATGGCAGTAGCCAGAGAGGTTAGTAACGATTGGAATCCACTTGGACTTACCATGGGGAGTGGGTTTTGACCAGGCCCAGTGGATCCATTACCCTGTATTAACAGGTGACCAAAGGAACCACCCTTTAAAAGACAAGCGGAAATTGCTGGTTTCCTACTTTCGTGGTAACCGGGATCGACCGGGAGGGGTCAATGTATTTTCCTTATGTTGGTTTTATAGAGAGGACTTAAGCAAATGGAGGCTTACTGCGATACAAGGGAATGCTCCTTAAAGTGACAAAGTAGCACGGCTCTCATCGGTATTGCAGCAAAAACTTTACTACCAAGGGGCCTGCCCTTGATTGGGGTATCCAATATGATTTGTTATTATAAAGGTTGAAGCATTATGATGGAACACAATCTGAGCATATGTGTGGTGCCCCTTTTGTTCAGCTTTTGTTTGGGAAAGGGTTGCCTTTAAAATCAACCAACGAAACCAGCATGTGATGCTCAGCCTGATTTCCCGGATATGGCAATGCCAGTTTGTATAGTGATCTCGCCAACAGGGTTTGCAGCCTCCATGGTGAAGCTTGCCTCTCATGAAGAAACTCTAGTTTGGGCGTGTGTCCACTTTTTTGGGGTACTGTATGTACCCCAACAAGTTGTGGTGCTCCTTTTGGCTTCCCTTTAAGTCCACCCAAAAATTACAAACACAAAAGGCACCCTCAATTCAAGCAACACTGATGTTGGGCTGGTTTGTCTGGTACAATTCATGGCAAGGGGCAAGGGGCAAAACGATCGTTTGAACAGCTACCCGCACACCCTTACTAGGTCCCCCAGCTACTCACTAACTTTTTGGTTGGGAGGGCTCCCCTACTAAAATAGACTACAGAAGCAAGTCGGAATAACTTACTCTAACCCCTCTACTGGAGGACCTAGCTTAAACATGGAGTTGGGGGAGGGCGATTTCCCTGGGAGTCCATGAAAAAAGTTCGATTGGTCCCTGGCTGGAGCTTTCACCCCACTCCCGCCAAAAGGTCGCCAGGCGCTGCTCAGCAAGTGACGGTGAGCAAGGCATTGCTGGGTTTTGTGGAGCATTCCATTTGCTTAAGAATATGTTTTATGTTCTGTTGTTGGTTTTAAAGGGAATCCACCACTATTGGACATATGTTTTCATTTTTTCCAGGGGACTCAAGCAAATGGAGGAAAAACTGGTGCTTAAACAACTTCCTTTCCTGTTTCCTTATTTGGGTCAACCTTTGGGACCATCGGACGCCTGGTCAGCCTCTGGAAGCTTCGCTGAGGTGAGAAGTACTTCACAGAAGCTGGACTGAAGACAATGCGGCTTGGCGCCCTCAAACTCACAGTCAAAAACCCGGGTAGATGAAGGTTAGTATGGGATGCTCCCCACCATAATTCTGGGCAGACCAGTTTTGTAGGTTTGAGTATGACTCAGCGGATGAAACCCAACGGAAGTATGAGGACACCTTCCTGAGCACTGAGCAAAATCCGCTTCGCCGGATAGGTGTCCATTTTGAGCGTTTTACGCGACAGTTGGGAAGAAACGAGGACTTTATAAAGGACCTCAAAGAAAACCAACAGAAAAGCAAGATGCAAATCGTGGATGAAAAACACCTATCCCATAGTGGGGGTGTTCCCTCCAAGAGTGATGAAACCGCATCACAAGGTGACACCTCCAATCAAAATCAATCAGGGTTTATTACTCCGGGTTCCCATTGCTAGACGTGTTCCGTTTGTCGGGTCTCCTTTTTTTTCGGTGGAGGAAACAACGTGCTTTCCGCGGGCCAGAGAGCCAGAAATTTCAGAAAGCACTCTTCTTGAACTGGGGAGCCTCCCTCTCATGGCACGTGACAAATGGTTTCAAGGCAGGTACCCCAAACGTGCCTAGGTCCCCCAGCTCCCTCCCAGAAACATTGTGTTTTGGTGCTCCTTCTGTCAATCTTCGGGCGCTCAGCTTAGAACACGATTTTCAAAAAAATACCAGGGTTTGGGAATGTTCATGTTCCCAGATCTGCTTAACACCCGGCACACGGCCTTTTCGACTTCAGGTTTCTTCTGACCAGTTTTCCCTACGAGGACGAGAATGATTGGCCGGCGTCCGAGAAGTGGTTTCCAGCAAAAAGAAGCGCGGGCCCCACACATGTTTGGGTACGGGTCAAAATAGGGAGCCCAAAAATGAACATGAACCCTAGAATCTTAGACAACCAAAGGGTCCTTCCGGAATGATTCCACGGCCCTTACTCAGTTTGTTTTTGACCACACATGGGTTTGCCTCGAGTAGTCCCTAATTGGGAAACCTAACCAATCTCCAGCGGCCGTGTTTTCCTCTTTTCACTTTTTCTCTTCGGCACCAAAAGGAGAGGGCCCCTTTTCTCCTGGCGTGGGGTCTGGGGTTGGAACTGAAACATGTTGGGTTTCCTTTTTTGCTCGAGGCTGTTCCCCTTGACATCAACCAACAAAAAAGTAAGGTGGTGTTTCATCGGTACTGGGGGGCTTACTACGCGGAATGTGCGTAATTGTTTATGGGTTTTGTGTGCGCCATGGGTAAGATGCGTCGCCAGGTTTGGAATCGTGGATCCTCTATTGCTAATGGATTGGTAAAGTCAATCTCTTGCCACTCATGGCTTGGTGTTTGTTTTCATCATTTGAGTTAAGGCTGCAAAAGTGTGGAATCTTCATGTATGTTTGAGTCTTTTGCAGAGGAAAACAAGTCCATCAGCCACATTTCACAGGCTACGCAGTTCAAAGCGAAGGGGTGGCTCGCCGGGAAAAAGCACCAGCGAGGCCATTTTGGGTGTGGCTCAAAGTTAAACCGGATGGGGCAAACCGCTGGTTTTGGCCCATGCTTCCACTTACCGATCGAATTCCAAGCCATCTTGGAATTCCGGTTTTTGGGTTGCCACGGCCATTTTGGGCGTTGGGCGAGCCGGGCTTTGGTGCCAGGAGCTGGTGGCCTACCCCTTCTGCTTGCCCCACTACAGTCCCGCCGGCCAGCGCCTGCGAGTGATGCTCCTGGCCTGAGGTGCCCTTTCTCTCCCAACTGTTTTGGTTGGAAGGGAGGGGGAACCCCCGGTTGATTAATCAAGTGCCAACATTACTAAAATAGACAGAAAAATGTTGGTACCAACTGATTCTAACCTCTCAAATCTGGAGGACCTAGATCCTCCGACACAAAACCTCCAACCTTGCCAAACCTAGCCTGCCTGTTTGCTCTTTTGCCAGAGTGTCCATAAAAGGCACATGCAACGGACGGATTCACCAGGAGGAGTATATACACTCTTTGTGATTGTGTCTGTTTGAGAAGCTTGCTTTACAGGAACACGCCACACCCACTATTCTCGGGGCCCTCGAATTTGCCGGATCTAAGTGGTGTGTCACCTCGGCAACTCCGAGCAGCCCTTCACAGCCTGGCCATGTGGCGGGGACTCGTTTGGCTCTTTTGGCTGTGGGCTGCATAGGTTTGCCCCACAACCGCGATTCATTTGCTAGGGATCCCTAGTTTCAGGTTTGTGACATGTTCCGGTTCGCCCAGCACCTCTGTTGGCTTTAATACGAATCAATAAATAGGTTGTTTCCGTATGCCTCCTCTTTAAATGCGAAGCTGCCATATGGCTGTTTCTCCAAATAGGAACCCCCCAAATGCGGGTTGTTCTCTTGTGGCTTTGCCATCCAAAAAGGGGGTCCATTTTGAGCAAACGTCCTGAGGCTTCCATTTGAGGAGCGAGTTCCCATGATGTCGTGGAAGGATGTAGGTGCGAGCCGATTCGAGTCGCTGGCTCCATTGCCTCCCATTTGATTGTTTGCCAAGAGCGGATCGTGAATTTTCTCGTCACAAGAGTACCTTTTTGGCTAGGTCCCCCAGTAGTGCCCTTTTACCAACTTTTTTTGTTGGGCCCCTACAAAAAATAGACTACAGAAAAAAGAAAGTTGGTACCCTTATTCTAACCTCTCTACTAGCGGGCGAAATGTCCGAAGCCCTTTAATATCCATTTGGAGAGCTTTCTCAAAATCAGGGACCTCTTCAGCTGCTTGGTTTCCTGGCGGTGTTTCCTAACCATCCGACATCCCAGCCAAGGGGAACCGAGCCCCCCGATTTTTTTCGAGAAACATCTGTCGAGATTCACCGTTCACGGGGTTTCTTCCTTGTGGCCCCTTGTGTCAGGCCTCCAAACTCTGAGGGGCTGATCCTCGTGTGTTGCTCTTCGACTAGCGTCAAAACATCTCATGCCATGGATCAAGATGTCCAGGAAATTCCAAGTTTTTCCAACCACACGAGGTCCTTCAGCTCGAGCAAAAACCTTGGGTTCAGATCGGCTCCGAAAGAAAAACAAAAGAAGAAAAAAGCTCCGGAAAACGAAGCGGTCCGCTTTTCCGGCTGCGGTCGTCCTGGTGGAAAAAAAGCCTAGGTCCCCCAGTGCCCTTCTCCAAACCTTTTTGGTTGGGAGGGGGAACCCCCTACTAAAATGGACAAAACAGAAAAGAAGTCGGTATCCGTATTCGAACCTCTCAATTCTGGAGGTAGAAGCGGGCCGAGCTATCGCAGGCCGCCTGGCGGTCTCGATCTTCCGCTGGGGCTCCTATGGCCGCACCTCGCTCTGCGGGGACCGCCTCGGTGGGGAGCAGATCGCTGAGGCGAGGTGTCGGCGAGCCAAGCGCGCGGGGTTGCAGCGCGGGAATGGGGGGGCGGTCTGGGAAAACGGCCAGGTAGACCTCCAGACCTCCACTCCAGGTGCAAATCTGTCTGGAGAATCACGCCCTGTTGAATTTGATTTCCAGGTGCCAATCCTTTGTCCTTGGTTATGTGTTGACTTGGATTGGGGGTGTCCCCGTTTAATGGGGGCTAATGGGGGCTCATTTGGATTTACAGAAGCATCACCCCCAAAACACACTCACCCGAGGGCCAAAAACGCGATGTTTGAAGCTTAAACATCGGAAGTATAGACCCGTGAGTGGGTGGGACGGTCCGGTAGTACATGTCTTCATTCCGTTGTGTTGCAGACTTGTCTCAGTGGAATCAATCCCACACATTTGTCGCGGTGTGTTCTACTAGTGTCACAACTGCGAATGTGTCAGCCGTGTTCTGAGCAAGCATGAGGCCAAGCCAATGTCAACAGCAGCAACAGGTTTCCCGTTGGAAGCTTGGGCGTTTGGGTGCGTGTTTGTGTGTGTGTGTGTGGGTTCAGAGGTGATTTACAAGGATCTGTTGGGTTTTGGAGGAGTGGTGGCTGGTGGCTGTTTGTAAAATCAATTTGAGTTTCTTCAACAACAAATCTAAGAGGAGAATCTGGATACGTGAAACTGGCCCTTTGAAGGCCCATGAGTCCACTTGGGATCTAATTGGGTGAGTGGTAAGCCCCTGCTTGAATTTCATGTGCGGGGTTTCGGTTCGCCCTTCGATTCCGCAATGTCCCTGGGGTGTTTGAGCAAAGCGGAAATGGATTACAAGTTCAACTCGAATGAGCTAGAAAACAAGCTGGCCACTCACAACAGTGCTTTAGAGGATGCCCTACTCCGTTTCATGGCTAGTCTCGACTTAGCTTCATTCTTTTTGAAGGGCCAGTCTCAACTTGGGGCTAGTCTCACTTATGGCAACCCATGTTCCCTGGGCACAGGTTGCCTTCGAAGCTCAGTGGTTGAGTCGGGCGTGTCTTTTTTGGGGGGACCCCCAAACTTGACTGCTATTGGGTTGGATCTTTAGACTTTAACTTTTTGGGATGAAATAATGGTGTTTTCTACTAAAGCCCCGAAAAGTTAAACTTTTTGCAGGGGGGTCAACAGCAACCAAGCAAACCGGTGGGCTTCCTTTGGTTTGCCTTTGAACCAGCTCCAAAAAGGGCACCCACGAGAAATACAGACCCTGGACTTCGAACCTGCCGGGAGGCGTTCTCATCTTTCTCCTTGTTGCCTCTGTCCATCACAGTGCCTCAAAATGACTTTCAAAACATGGCGGTGAGGATGCCCCCCGAAACATTTTAAGAACCCTCAATGATTTGTAGGGAGCACCACCATCATTTTGGGGGCCCAGAGGGAGGGCCATGGTACGGAAACAACAATGTTTTGCCTTTTTGGTCAGTCCACTCAGGAAGTGAGTTTCGGGACAATATGTCTTTCTTACCTGGGGGCAAAAGGTCAAACGCAGGCAGGGCTCGCGTCGCCAAGAGGTCTTCAGCACGCTCTTGCGAGAGGATGTGGAATTTGAGCAACTCGGATCATGAGAGTTGGCAAAATACGGGTGAGTGGCTGCCTAGTTGCCCCAGCAAAATCAACATGTTCACCTTTTGGTTTTCCAGGTGTGGTTCATATTTAGTCAAGGCAGTCCTTTGGGCAACTGTACAAGGCACAAGGTCATGGCTTTGGTTTAAAGGTAAACCGAAAAGGAACACACACACACAATCCCAATTGTTGGGGGGGTTCAAAGGGCACGTATGTATATATTTATACATTCAAGTGTATCTATATATGCATAATATATATATATATATGTTTCAACGACCAAGCTCTGGTATCTTATGGATTCCAAGATCATATTGTTCAAATCAGAGTAGCTTAAACGGATTAAACACAGTTGACTGACCCCACTCTGGCGGCGAGTGCTGTGCAAAGCGAAGTCTTGAACAGGAACTGGGCTCTGCATGGCAGTCACTCATTGATGTTCTGGACTCCTGGAGCACTTTTGCGGGAAGCCAGCTGGGTGGCAAACCAAAGTATGTTTTTTTTTTTTGTTTCTAGGGGTTGATTAATTTTCCATTCTTTTCAACCCTCGTTCTTTTCAACAAACCGCCGCTTTCCCTGGGTTTTTGATGGTTTCCTGAAAAGATCCGGATCCCTGGGTTCAGAATGGATATGGAAGGTACCCCGATTTTTTTGTCTGACATTTCTCACTTCACTCAGAAAGTGCCGGGCTCCAAACGAAAAAAATCCTCCGCGAGCTTTCGCTCCTTCGGGCGCGAGCAACCGAGTTAGGGGGACGTCCGCATTTCAATTCTGCAAGGAATTGACTGAATGAAGTCAAATATGGCCATGAATCTCCATTGCAACAAAAACACCTCAGTGGTTGGGCAACCAACTCTCTGAATGACGAAAAAGCCGAGTCATGAACCCCTCCAAACCTTAGAACACCCTTCGAATCCACGTAGAACCCCCTTAGAGTTAGACAGGGGCTTTCCCGTCCGCATTTTGCCATCCAGTCATAGGGTCCCCCCCACACTTTTGGGCACATTCTGAATACGCCCACTAAAACAACCTATTTTCAACATTCAAATCCAATCACCCAACCAATCCAACACCAAAAAACACATATTCATATACCCATCTTCATTTCTTACCCCATCTCAACATCACCCCTATGCTCATTCAATAACAACAATCATAACTACATACCACCTCAACAAATCCCACCAAAAAAATCCAAGCTACATACCAACATTTTTTCATTCCCAAGATCGCAACCCCAAGATCTCAATAATTTCTCCCTTGATCCAACTTGACACCCTTTCCCATTTCCAACAAATACGAACAGTCTAAAATGAAACCCTATGTTCGCCCCGAAAAGTGGTTAACCAATGGAAAAGGGAGAATTAAAACCGTTAACCCAAATCTTGAAAACAATCCCAGTAAAATATGGATGGCAATATGCGGATCGGGAAAGGCCTATGTAGGAAAGCACCACCACGGCTTATAATTACAACATATAAGATCTTACATGTTATAAGTATAGTAAAACTATGGTATTAAAGGCTTTAATCTATGTATTTCCATGGGTTGTATTCGTTTCTTCTGTTCCTTCCTTAACTCTTTTGTTGCTTTTACTTTGTCTCTGCATTCCTTACATGATTTGTAAAATATCTCTTCCATTTTAATTCTATCATACATTTTGTGAAAATCCTTTCTTGGCTTTGCTTCGTCGCATTTACTGCAATGATAAACCATTGTGTATCCTGTTTCTTCTTCGTCATCTGTAGAACTCATAATATTAGTTATGCTAATATGTCTTTAAACGGATTTTCAGAGAAAAATGTGTTCAATCAAGAATAAATTCCTGTATCTTCATCATAGTCAATTTGATAAAATGTCATAGTGGAAGACTTCGGTTCTTTAATTTCTTTGTTATTAAGTTTGTTTAAATAAATTGTTCTTTTATGTTTATATTCGCCACCGGTTCGATCTACTTCTTTACTTTGATAATTGTTTGTTAATGGTTTCTTCTTTTCCATTTCTTGTAAGATTTCTAAAATATTCTTATTCTGTTCTAAAACCTTGTTCAGTTTTTTAACCATCTTTTCTAATCCTTCATCCATGTAAATATATATATTATATTATAAAATAAAACTTTTAAAACTAAATGTTTAAATTATGTTAAATCTACTCTTTAAATACTAATTGTTCATCATTTGTTTAATAGTTTCCTGAGTTTCCTTATCACCATTATCGGATGGAGTAACTCCCCTCCCAAAGCGTATAGCAATATTATGAACATCTGTTTCTAAGTTGATACTGTCTTTAGTTTTATCAATATTCATTTTCTTGTCATTTCTACTTATTTTGAAACTGGCTGGAATACACGAACATTTACAGTTTCCTTTCTTTTGTATTTCTAATTCATTTTTCATTTCTAATATTCTTTTACACATTGGACAAGCAAACTCAATAACTGATGTTTCTTTAACAACTTCTTCTTTTTCTTCATCAGTTGAAGAAACAACTGGTTCAGTCTTATTCTTTTTCTTTCTTCCCATTTATATTAATATTTACATTTTTATTTTTGATATATTGTATCACAAACTTAATTATTTCTAAAACAAAATAGCATACTTTCTTGCATCTATTATCAGTTATAACAACTTGTTCTATATTCTCTACTTCATCTATTATATCAATATAATCTGAATAACTCCTTTTCATATTAAATAATAAGATAAAAATTAATTTGAAAATATAGCATGCTTGACTTGTTTTTTAGTCATTTCATACTGTTTATTATATTCACTAATTAAATATTTATTGTATAACTCTTTAACAATAAAATTATTTTCTAATATAAATATTATTTTTGCTTTCATATTTTCAATATTATCTTTGCTAAGTGATTCATAAATATTCATAGTTGGATTAATTTAAAAACTATTACATGAACTAATATAAGGCGGATCTAAAATATCATAGTATTTTTATTATTTTTATATTCATTATATACATCGACAGCATCAATATTTGTAAATTTAATATTAGCTTTTGTAAAAAAACTATAAATTGGACTACTTTTGATATCATAAAATGAAAAATTAGATCGTAATCCTCCAGAATCTAATGGATATAGACCAGGTCTTATTCTATAGTACTTATTATTTATATACCATTCAATTATATTTTTATTAAGTCGTAGACTTCTATAATAATCTTTACCATGTTTTTTTAATTCTTCTAATCCATATTTTAATTTATCATTAAATGAATTTAATTTAGATTCATCATTCATAATTTCAAACATTTCTAATAAATATTTATTATTATCATTAAGAATAAATTTAATATCTGGATGGTTCAACCATATATAATAGGATATAGCTGCCGTTCCACAAAAAGGCTCAATAATAGTATCTATTATATTAAAATCAATTAATTTATAAACTTCTTCAACTTCATTTCTTTTATTTCCATGATAAGCAATATAAAAATGATTTTTCATTATTTATATATATTAATAATAAGATAAAACAGTTATTTAATCTTATTATATTCATGCATGTTAGAATATTCGGAGGGCACATCAATTGGGTTTTCTTTACAAATGTATCAAACTAATTAGTTTTCAATGCTTATTGATTGAAGTTGATGAAAGAGCCTGTTCTACTACAATAGACCCCATTCATATCATAGCAATGCTTTCATACAATAAACAATATTAAATTATTTTCTAAATATGTTTAATATTAACTATATGTCAGATGTTCCAATAATAAAGCCAATAAACATAACTGAATATGAATTCAAACAATCTAAATATGAGCACGTGCCAAAATTACCATTTAGAAGTATTATAGTTGCCAGTTCGACCGGTGGAAAAACAGTATTGGTTCAGAACCTTATCTTAAATGTTTATAGAAATTCATTTGCAAGAATATTTATATTTTCCCCCAGCGTTCATAATGACCCAACCTTTACAGAAGTTAAAAAATATATCAGGGATGAATTGCACGTGGATGATGAAAAAGAACAAATTTATTTTGATAATTATAATCCAAGTGATTTAGAAAATGTAATTGAAAGACAGAAGAAAATAATTAATTATATGAAATCTAAAAAGATAAAGAAACTACATTCAATATTAATCGTTATAGACGATCACGCCGACGATCCTAAATTTGTTAGAT
This sequence comes from Effrenium voratum, assembly GCA_963377175.1. Taxonomy (NCBI): domain Eukaryota; class Dinophyceae; order Suessiales; family Symbiodiniaceae; genus Effrenium; species Effrenium voratum. The sequence continues at coordinate 135,604 of CAUJNA010002724.1, read as the reverse complement.
ATAGTAAATTATTACATGGATTATTTACAAGAGGTAGGCACGATGCAGTAAGCGTAATTTGTTCAACACAGAAATATAATGTGTTGGCGCCTATCATTCGTTTAAATGCCAGTTCATTATATATTTTTAGGTTGAAAAATGCCAGTGAATTAATGAGTTTTATTGAAGAAAATAGCGCCATTGTTGACAAACAGCAATTATTAGATATGTATCATCAAGCCGTTAATGACGCACCTTATAGTTTCTTCTACGTGAATATGAATGCTAAGAATGTGAATGACATGTTTTTTCTCCGTTTTGAACAGGCATTTCAAATTACAAATGATGAATAAAGATATTCTAATTTAATATAATATAATAATATGCTAATGAAACTATGTAGATGTGGTGGATTTTATCGTAGAGGTAATTACAATTTTCATACTAACTCTTGGATACATAAACTTTATAAAGTGTTAAAAAGACGACCAACAGACGAGGAATTATTAAGATTTCAAAATAATTTTGTTGATGAAGAAGATTTAATAGATGATATGTGTAGCAACGCCTCAACAAAATTACCCGAAAGTGAAATGACAGATTATGATAGTAATTAATAATATTAATGTATGTTAATATTATCAATTTAGAATAAGGAATAGCTACATAAATTTAAGGCAGGAAATTTATAATATGTTTTATCTTTTTTACATTCATTAACTTTTTCTAATTTATTTATTATTGCTTTCAATGAATTTATTTGTAGAATATCAATTCTTGACATTTCACTTATCGTATTTACATCTATATCTTTTATTACTTTAATAGCCTCTTCATCATCAATTTCTACTGGTTTTGATTTACTTGAACCCATTATATATATAAAATTATTTAGATTTTAATTTTTCAAAATTATATTTTTGTTTTTCTTCTCCGTCTTCTTCTTCTTCGTCTTCAGTTGGTGCTGGTATTTCTGTTGGACTTTCAGATGAAGAACTATGAACAGTAATAGGTGGCGAACTATGAACACTAATAGCTTCATTTGATGAATTGCTACTGCTACCTTGTGCATTTCCTGCTGTTATTTGATTAACTAAATCTGCGATATTTATTGTTGTTGCAATTGCGCTATGTGATAAGTTTAATATTATATCTGCTACTGTAGCGCCGTTGTGTAGCATTGTTTCTATCATTTTTGTCAGTTTGAATCTTTTTTCTTCTTCGTCGCTGTCCTCCTCGTCTGGTGGTTTCTTTGGCGGTGGTTCTGGTGGTTTGTTGTTGTCAAGCATTGTAGTAAAGGCTGACACCATTGCATCGCGTTGGTTTTTCAGGGGTTGTGTTGCTTGCGTTCTTGTTGGCTCATGTCTTTTGTATGTGTTGTGCCAAAAGTTTTTAAGCATTATTTTAAACATATTGTCTTGGTTTTCCTTTACCTTAAACGCTTCAAATGTCATATTTAATTGCTGATTTGCATCATTGTATAACTTTTCGTCAGTCTCTCTGGTTTCTGTTGCAATTGTATCTGTATTGGTTGCAATGTCAATAAATTCTCTCGGTATGCCTTTTTTCATCATTTTCGGTGGTTGTATTGTTGTTGGTGTGTTTGGTTTTGTTAGGTTATGTATTGAAAAACTGTCGTCGTGATCATAATTATCATTGAACTTCTGCTTCTTTCTTTTCAGTATATTTTTAGTTAATATTATCATTATTATTATTATTTATATTTTTATTTCTTACCTTTACCCTTAAAACTTGCCTTGAGTTCTTCTATTCTACCTCTGCTTAAATTTGCTATCCATCCGCCATTATCAATAGTGTCTAAAATCATATCCACTAAATATTCTTTGTATGTTCTCGCCTTGCCTCTTCCCTTTTGTTTCAATTCTTCTTGTATTTCGCTTTCTTCTGGCACTTGAATTCCTCTTAAATAAAACTGAAATTTAATATCATTTACTGTTAAATTAGGGTTGTCTTTCCAGTAAGCGGGACTAATAGTATTATCTATTGTTGTTTTAAATACTGGCGTCATTGGCAATGGTGGTGGTTGTTGGGCTGTTGAACTTGATGCTCCTGTTGCTTGTTGAACTGATGTCGCGTGCAAATTGTCATCTACTGCTCGAGGTGATAGTTCAACATCTTCTACGCGCATCGTTTGCTGGTCGTCTGCTACTGCTCCACCTGCTGGCGCTTGTCGTGGTTCTGTTGGTGCTGATTGTTTGTTTGTCACCATTCTATGAAATAGTGTCCCGCCCATCTCTCTTAAATTTGATGCCATCGCCCTGCCTACTTCTTCCGCTTTCCGCTTTGTTGCAGTTGCTATATCTTGTAATTGTGTATCTACAATTGCATCGTGTTGTCTTGTCGTTTGTTGTGGTGTTGAAAAATCATATTCGTCTGCTATTGCTTGGTCGTTTGCTTGGACTGGTGTTTCTGCATTCATTTTGTGAACTGCATAAGTATGCCCGTTTCTGCGTGCTTCTTGTTTCATCATTGCCTCTCTCATTTGTCTGTCTAATATTCTCATCTCTTGGTCTTTCAATAATTCTAAATAGTCGCTTCCATCAAAAAAACTACCCTGAGGACTTGCTTTAAAAAATGTAGCATCTCTGTTAGGTAGTTTCCCTGTTAATTGTTCGTTCTCGCCTATTAAATTAGCGATTTCTTCATAAGTAGGTCGTCGTTTCAATCCAAATTTTGCATATGGATTTATTAATTCTAAACTTGCTGTAGTTGCCATATTGATATAATATTAATTAGAAAATATTGTTAATAATATTTTTGTGAAACATATTATTAATAATAAGATGTTATTGTTAATAATATTTTTGTGAAAAATATTATTAATCTATATCAATATATTTTAAGTAAATATTAACTTTTTTGTATCTTCATACCATTTATTTAAATGTTCTTTTGTTGCGTGTGGTAAGTTAGGACGATATAATTCGCCCATCATTCTATCCAGCTCATTTACATAGTTTGCTCTCTTGTTTCCTTCGTCAATCTTTTTCCTTAATGCTACTGATGCTTCTTGTGAATTTCTTAGTTTCATTTGTTCATGTAGGTGTTTTAGATATTCTGTATCTTTTAGATCAAATGGACTATATTTAATTTGTGAGGATTGTAAAAATACTTTACCTTTATTTTTTAAATTATTTCGTTTATGAAATTTATACATTATATATTTATCATAGATTTTAATTTTAATCGTAAAGAATGCTACCCGACTCTCTTAATTCCAGAACAGACTCCGAAATCATATGCACAAATAATTCTCGCACATCTTCATTATCTGTCAGTGCTCTGTTACTTCCTTTTAGTTTAAAAACGAGTAAGCCTCCTTGTTTCGTATTCTGGCCTGTAAAATTAGTGTCCGCCATCTTTTCAAATGAAATCCCAATAACGAACTTGTCTTCTCTGTAGCGTTTATATGAAATGCTAAAGGCGTCTTGGTCAGGGTTCGAATAGTGTAATGTTCTTCGGAGGTAGTAGGCACTCTCGGCGAGGCTCTGGCATTCAAACTCTGGATATTTCTTATTATTAATTTGTAATTGCCACGTTAAATTTAAATCTTTATCTTGAAAGCCTTTACCTTGGAATCGCTCACGATCAGCGCCATCTGGATTAGGACCGTCAAAGATTCTTGAATTAATCATAGGATTGTAAAAGTAATTCCATCGCTTGTAAATATAATTATCGTGTCTGTAGTAATTATTATTATCAGCATCTACACCTGCTCTTGGTGTGCGATACAATGTAATGAAACAACCATTTAATTTAGAAGCGGATTTAACAATGTTCATATTAATTTCATTTCCTCCCGCGTTGAATGATTGTGTCATAGTGTGATACATTGGAAATACCAATTTCAAACTTTGACCTTCTAACAAATGTTTCACTATATTATTGTTGACCGTGTTGTCCAATTGAATTACCTCAGCTCTAATGATTACGTTATTCAATTCCCACTGTGTTGAGGTGTCTCCAGTTGTGAAATAATAACCCTTGGCATCATTTTGAGTGTTGGCATCGGTTACGGTAAAAGGCGTAACTACTGGTATATGTTCATCTGATACAATTGTAAATTCCAGTTCAAGTGGAGCATAACGAAGAGGTAAATAATAATTGCTTTCTAACAATCCGCATACTGGTTTATGCCCTAATCTCATATAACTGCCACCAGGAATTCCTGCAACTGAATGGCGAGTATATCGCGATGTTAAGTCTCCCCAATTGTTATGGTCTTTTGTAGTTGAAACTGCAACTGCCTCAGGGTCGGCAGTGGGATTGGTTCGTGTATTGACATCAATAAATTCTGCCAATCCAGTAGCATATGTGTGTCGCCAGTCATCATCCCAACGAGGATTAGCGCCACCTTCTAAATCGTCCATATCTCTGGCATCTTGACTTTTAAAGGAATTATACAATTCACAATGCCTATTGTATTCAATAATATCCTGAACCTGTTGTCCTCCAACAGTGCATCTGTAACGACTGAAGAAGGATGATAAATTACCTAACGGTCGTAAAAAATGACTTCGTGTTCCGTCGGTGTTTTGAAGATTTGCAAATAAACGAATACTTGATAAATCAATATATGTGTTGTCTTCACCTGTTATATGAAATCTAATATTTTTGTTTCCTGCATTTGGATTATAGACATTGCTACCTGATGGAAAATAATTAACGTGTCGTCGGTCTGTGATATATTGTGCTGTTTCTGGAAGTCCAAAATTTAGCGAGTTAATCATTGTAGTTTCTGATTCGGCGATTATATTATCCATTACTTATATATGATAAACTTAGATTTTATTTTTTATTTTTATATTTTTCTTGTGTGGAAGCATTGCAGTAGAATTATTTGAAGTTGTATTTTTTATAGTATTTATTAAATAATTGTTTTTTGTATCAACTATATCTTTTATAGTATCATAATCTAAATTCTTATATTGTTTATCGTATTTTGACGGTTCTTTTGTCAGTTTCTTCTCTAATGGAATTTTGTTTTGCTTGTCTTTATTTCTATACATATTATTATTAATATTATTGATATTTTATTGTTCTGGTGTTGAATTAGGATTAAAGCCTGTGTCTATATTCGTAGTAGGATTTATGCTTGTAAGCCCCTGCCCTTCCCAATTTCGAAAACCGTGTTTATCTAATAAGTTAGGGCTTTCTATTTCTCCTGTTATTGCCGCGTCATCAAACATTGCTATAGGATCGCCGCGATTTCTAAATCGTAAGTATCGCGGGTTTTTCTGTTGATTACTTCCTGATACAAAAGGTGATGAATAAACAGTAGTAGCATAGTTAATTTCTTGTGCAACAGCCGAGCCGAGGGAATGGGACACAATTCTATCGACATCTGGATTTTTCCTTAATTCCTCCATTGCATCACTATATCTTTCACTTAATTGAACATTATGAGTAGGAATAAAAAACAAATCTGCAATGACGTCATTGACTTTGTGGCCTAGTCCTGTTTTAGCGCCAGTGCCACCAATATACAAAGTATTTCCTATTCTTGTTATTCCATTTACATTTGAATACGCAGCGTCTAAACCTTTAACATCATCAATTTTATTTTTATTTTGAACATTGATTTCTTCGGCATAACGTGTTTTATGTTTCGTTATTTGCTTATCAAAATGTTTATTGAAACCTCCTATTTTGTCTTCCAATTTCTTTTTATGGTTAAAAAATACATCTTCTATTAAATCCTTTCCTGCAGTATATGCTTTATCACTTGCTACACCTGCCATCATTTGTGTAGGCGTCCTGCCTTCTATAGCACCTAATAATAATTGTCGTCCAATCATATATTATTAATAGATATTTTTTAAATTATCTATTAATAACAATAATTTCAAAGTAATTATCAATAATAATTATATTATAATTTCTATTGTATATTATATTTATGAGTGACAGATTAACATATAAAAAAATCTATGTTGATAGTGCCTACAGATTACCAGAAAGTAATTCTACCAGCGATTTTATTATAGAACTTGACCAAAACTTTGAAATTCCACCAAGAACAAAAATGTTCGTGACAGAGTGTTCATTCAGCACCCCCTTTTATACGACCGAAAAGGGCTTTTATGAAAGGTTCTATATTATGTTGTATAATAGTTCCAATGTCTTATTAAGAAGCACTGCCGTTGATGTATCCGGTGAAATTTATTATGCCAATCAATTATCATACAAAATACAAACGGAATTAAACACGGCATTTAATGATATTGTGCCTGACTTATTCTTAACAGTATATGGACAAAGCGAACGCAAAATGGAACTTAAATTAAATGACCCTCTAAATTACAAAATCAAAATACCTACAGATGAAGAATTAGAAACTTATGTAAATGGTGAATGGAACAGAGGACAGTTTGAATATGACAACTTGAGACCAAAAGCTATTAATTATTTACTAAGTAATTATATTGCCTACGAACCTGCGTCATCTTGGCTAAGTGGATATTTTAATTTAGTTCCTTTTCAGAATATATACATAAATTGTCCTCAATTAAGCGATTATAAATATTCAGCACCTAATAATTTCAGCAGTTCAGTAATTAAAAAAGTTCAAATCAATCAACAACTTGGCGGAGTTATAACAGATTTTACAGCGCCCATATATGCAGATTTTATTGATGTAGGCGGTAAAAATATTAAGAGACTACACTTTAGAATAACAACTTCAAGAAACGAATTAATTGATTTTCACGGCGTACCCATTTCTTTTAGCATTCTCTTTCAATTAGATAATTGAATAAACAACCTAAATATTAATATTTATATCAAATTATTAATATTAATATTTCTCAATTTGTCCATATAGACAAAATATATAAAACATATAGACAAAATATATAATATATTATATATGTCAGAAGTCGAACCTGAAATTACTAATACAATTGAAGCAGACGCACCAGTAAATGAATTACCACCAATTGAAGAAGAAGAAGCACCAAAGGCAGAACCAACAATAGAACCAACACAAGAAATAAAACCTGTAGAACCTCTTAAAAACAACTCAAAAACTCAAGCGCGTAATGAAAAGAAAATAACCTGTCCAAAATGTGCCAAAACTTTAACATTAAAATCTTACAGATACAGTCATGAACGCAATTGCCAAGGACCATTAGAAACTAAGCCTATAAAACCTAAACCAAAAGCAGTTCCGATAGCAAAACCCCAAAAGGTAGAATACAACGAAGTAGCGCACCGCGAAGAAGAGCAACGTATTCCGCAACAACAGCAACAAAATAATATAATAGCGAACACCCCGCCCCCAAGAAGAACGCAACCACAACCGCCTCCAAACCCGCTACACAATATAGCACAGCATTACCAATTATTGCAAAATGAATATTTAAGACAGAAGCAAGAAAAATATAATGCATTAAATAAAAATATATTTGGTTCAAGAGGAAAGAAAAGATAAAAATATAATTATTATATAACCTACTATATAATAATTATGTTTTCAACATTATCACTAGACGGCTCAAGTAGAATTGTAGCAAGTGAATTAGTATTAATAGATTCAACAGAACCATCAACATTAAGCAGTGTTTATGCTACAAAACAAGAATTAGCAGACACAGCAGGATCATTAGGTGGAGGTTATACAGTTGAAGAAGTTGATGCTCTTATTTTAGCACAGAAAAATAAGATAGATGCCAATATTTTAGATATTACTGAATTAAACGCAACATCAACAACTATGTTTAATGAACAAGTAAATCAAAACGCAACAATTACAAGCAACTTTAATAATATAACAGCACACGGATTAACCATAACTTCAATACTACCGACTATATCAGCAAATACAATTAAACTTGATTCTAATTTTGATAATATTAGTTCAAATAGTTCACTAATATCAGGACACAATAATACATTAGCATCGCATTTAGTAGTATTAACAACACATGATAGCAACATCGCAACAAATACAAACGGAATAGCAATATTAAATAACACTGTAGGCAGTAATATGACATTTGTTAATAGTCATCAAAACACTGTTACCTCTCATATATCATTAATTGACACAAATATTAATAATATAACAGGACACGGAAACACAATAACAACCATTCTTACAGATATAGCAGATTTACAAGCAGGCGCAGGTGCTTCTTGGACTACAGCAGAAAAAACAACTATTCAAGCAGATGTATCAACGTTATATACAAACGATACTAATTTATTCAATACAAATACCGCGTACAGCAATACATTTGCCTCAATCGTATCAGACAACACGACACAAGATTTATGAATAACTCAAAATTCAAATACGATTAATAGTTTAATATCAGCAGATTTACAAAAGTTAGATAAAACAATCACAACTGCGCAAACGGTAAACTCTCCATTAATACTTAGTTTAACAGATAATACTAATCCAATTTTTAGAATTCAAGATGCTGTAAGTAACCATTAGAATTTAAAAGAGGTTGTCAGTTAGACTCTTACCAGGGGTTAGAAGGCGCTACTCCTTATAGATTATGGTTAGGATGGAATACAGGCGATGTCATTATTGGAAGACCTAATAATAATGCTTCAAGAATTACAATTAATGGTAATGTTCATACTTCATACAATTTTGCTCAAGCACATGGAACATCATATTTTGAAGGTGCTGTTTATATGAAAGGTAATTTATATGTAAATAATGATTTCTCAACAGATATTAAAACTAAAATTGATAATTTGGACAATGCGTTAACTCCATATTTAGAAACACATACCCCATCTTCAACCGAGGGCTTTTATGTCCATCATCCTAATTTTGTAGCGTGTAGTATTGGCGATATTACAAATTCTTCTAACCAATATTTTATGTGCGACGGTGCTGTATCAAAAACCATATTCAATAAACCAGTTGATGTGTTAGGTGATGTAAATACAAATGGCGATTTAACAATGGTTTCTGGTAAAAAGATTGAAGTCAATCAAGTTCAGTCAGTATCAGGAAATACTTTATTATTACAAAATTCACCGAGTGGCAATGTTCAATTTGGCAACACATCAAAACTAATAATTGATAATGCTGAAATGTATGTCGATACAAATGATTTAATAATTAGGAATAGCAACACTTCAAACTCTATTAATTTGGTTGTTGGATTATCTACAACATATGCTGATAATAAAATTATTTTGAATAGTGGAAGTAATAGCGAATTACGCGGCAATTGGACTATTGACGGCGATATGACTTTTGGAATTGCTCATAAAATCAATTTGAGACATTTAAATAGTGATGCTGTTTTAAGATTAGAAGCATCAACAACTATTGATAGTTATATTGATGGCACTAAATATTTACAATTGGATGATACTCAATTTTCATCATTTAACGGATTTAATTTAAGTAGCGATAAGAGACTGAAAGATAATATAGAAGATGTAGAAGATGATACTGTAAATATGGTAAAAAACATTAAGATTAAAACATTTGTTAAGAATCAAAAAACCAGAAAAACTGAATTAGGATGGATTGCTCAAGATGTTCAACAATACACAAATCCGAAATATAATATTGTAAATGATTCGGGAGAATACTTAACGATGTGTTATGATCGTATGGCTTGTATTAGTTGGGATGCTTTATCAAAACTAATCGATCGTGTAGAGTATTTGGAAAATGAAGTTTTTAAAAAGAAAAAGAAAAAAGACAAGTCTAAATAATATAATATGATCCAAGACATGGAGAAACGATTTAGAATTAAAATTATTAAAAAATGATTAATTTAATCATAATCAATGATTAAATAAACCAATTATTCTACACCACTCGGCATTTTCAGCCCGTAATCTTCAAATTTGTATTTTCTTGGGAAGCCAGTTTTTTGTTTTGGTTTTTGTTCTTCGGGTGCCATTTCAATGCCACTCTCTTTAATCATTTTATCTAATCTTTTTCTATGTGCGGTGTTTAGAGCATTTTGCCTTTTTTTGGCTTTGTATGCTTCATCGTCTCTGACTTTATAATAATAGAGTCGGTTGTAATACGCCAGCATTGTTTTTATTTCTTCCAGTGTCAAGTCGTCGGGGTGTTTGTCTGTGATCATTACTATAATATTATATGTAACATTTCTTTAAGACATTTTATAGGAAATTAATTTAAATATGAATTCTTCCCTAAATTACACCTAAAGAAAAAATAATATTAATAATTAATATCTAAATTACATTATGTCATTGTCAAAAACTATAAGAAATAACATCAGGTCATTAAATTCAAGAATTGATAGGTTGGCAGGCGATACCAAGGAAAAAGCCACCGAATTGAGAGATCTATATGAACAGCGAAAAATTGCACAGTTTAGCACCGCATCAACTATTATTGACGGGTTTATGAATGCAACCACCCCAAAGGAAAAAAAGAAATGGGACAAAAAATACGACGATGTGATCCAAAACAACCGTATAAATCTACCGTTGAATGTTAGGATGAAACGAAGCACTGTAACTAACATTGTAAAGCAGTCTAAGGTGAACGATGAATCGTGGACATTAGACGTCATGCTTTACCGCGAAGGTGTTAGGGAAGGTGACAACAAAAAGCCGGCTTTCACATACAAAACAGAATACGAAGAACTCAAATATTACCCCATAACAAAGGACGGTAAGGAGAGAACATACACCGTTAACACCAGCACAAATATAGACGAGTATGTAGGTAAACGAATTTTAAAAATCAAGGATCGTGATCTATTCAGAAAGTTCATTGTAACACTTGCCCAAGATCCAGAATTTGAAACAATGCTAAATATTATGGGTGGGTATGTTGGCGTTGATCAGAGAAAAACAATCGAGCTTAACAAGAAGAAGAGGTTAACCAAGAAGACTAACGCTGTGGCTTACAACGTAGAGACGGGGTATATTGACGCCTTGAAGATCTTGAGAGCCAGAAAGGCGGAAGGTGGACAGCCTAGTAATCCACGACAAGCCAACCTGAGAAGATCGGAAAACATCAGTATGTATAATACTTACATGTATACCGAATTGGATACATCGAAAGAAACATTTATGGAAGCAATCCAGAAAGGTAATTATGTAGACAATCAATGTTGGTTGAATACACTCACTGATTATTATAAAGATACCCTAATGAACAACAAGAAGAAAGAACCAATGTCGCGAGGGATGATACTAAAACTAATAAATAAAACAGAACAGGAATTCACAGAGTCGGGGGCGTCAATTGATGACATGATCCCGGTATTTATAAAATACAGAATGCGAGTGAGAATAATAGACCAACTGGGCAAAATCATTTATTCTTATTCACCAGAGATGTTTGACCGCAACATCAGAGCTTTTTATGCAATGGTCAAAAATAATCATATCTACACACTGAATAATAATATTAAAAGATTGGAACAAAAACAAAATACTGATGATGCATTTGTAGTAAAGGCACGACCCGACTATCATATAAGTGATAGAGAGAAGCCATCGATTTGCAAAATGTTTTCTACTATTGATGACATTTTTGAAATGGTTAAGGCAACAATTGCGAACAGAACCGACAAACAAGAAAAGAACTTTTTAGATTTAGTTCATAGAGAGAATGATCTAAATAAATTATTTTGCGATTTCAAAAATATCGGGTATGAATGCAGGATTATTCACAAAGCAGGGACTATTTCAGAATTGAGGGCGGACTTCAATAATGTATATCTAAACATTAGGTCACAGTGTCTGATAGACGACCAGATCAATAGTGACATCACGATAGACAGAGAAACCGTTTACAACAATATGACTGAAGCCATGTTTACATTCAAAAAGAAATTATTCAATCCAAATCACAAGTCTTATTACAGTCCTACCGATATACAAGTTTTAAATAATTATAGAACCATCGTCCCACAAGGCGAGTTATTCAAGGGCTTGGATAAATTGGATGTTCCAAAACAGGAGATCGACATGAACAAAGCGTTTACAGATGCATTTAATACGATTACCAGAATTGGAGTTTTTAATCAGTTTGATAATTGGAAAGCTTATAATAGTAAATGTAAGATCAAGGATGTAAATATATATTTGGTAAAAGCAGAACTGACACATCGCAATCTGTTTTTTAATAATGATACTAATATAGTTTATGGTATGTTTCTTAAGCATTTTATGCCACTTGTTGCATCTGGCGAGTTGTCCATTACTCACTACAAACAGCCACATTTCATTCACAAGGTAGATAATAAAATGTTGGTTGAGGAACTCTGGGGAAAGCGAATAAGCGAAAATATTGAAGAAGACAAGGCAATTAAAAAAATAATAGCCAACTCGATTTTTGGCTTGTTGGAAAAAAGTAAGAACAGCAGTCAGAGATCATTCGTTTTTAATGATCTCAATGAGGCGATCAGCCTTCAGGCAGATGCAGGGGGGAAGTTAAACATGATGAGCAGGAATACTGCCAAGTGGGTTGAAGAGTTTGATGACAACGGGGTGTGGTGCCGTGATAGAGAAGTATCTGAACAAAACGACAATTTATATTATATTCTGAATGTGGTTGATAGGTGCGAGTTGTCCAATGGGTTTCGTTTTATTAAAGAAATGCTATTGCAGTATCATAATTTCAAAATGCAATGCGCATATCAAAAATTGACAGAGAACAATGTTAAGGTATTGAGTGTCAAATGCGACGCTTTTGTCGTGGACTGTTCGGGTTTTAATAAGTTTGGTTTGAGAAAGACTCAGCAGTTGCTAGATTTTCACGATGGGATCGGTGGGTGGAAATTAGCCAAGACTCACGATGAGATCCATCATACAGGAAAGCAGTTGTATGAACAGAAGAAGTGTGAATATGTTGAGATCCCGATTGTCAAAAGTAAGAGAGTTAACATCATTAATGAGTATGATGAAAATGAATTGGTTGAACTTGTTGAGAAATATAGGTGCTTGATGATTAAGGCCAAATTCGCAGGAGCGGGGAAGTCCACCATCTGCAAGAACATGGAGAGACTCAAGGGTTATAAAGTGTTGTTCGTGGTTCCTACCAATAATCTGGGTTTGGAGTGCGAAGTGGAAAGCGTCACTGTAAATAAATTCTTCGGTATAGCAGTCAATGACGAGAAGCTAGATAAATACGATCATTCGATGTTTGATGTCATTGTGTTTGACGAGATTTGTTTTAATAATACCTTTGTATTGGCAAAAATCAAGGGCTTTGTTGAGCAGTTCAAGGACAGTAAAATAATGTTGGCAACCGGTGACGCCAAGCAGTTGAGCCCCATAAAAGCACTGACTAACACTAAGAAACACGAGATTTATATGAATGAATGTATTGACAGCATTTTTCCTCATCATTTGTTTTTGGAAGAGTGCAAGCGATTGAAGACTCAGGAGGACAAGGATAAACTTAAAAGTATTTATGCCGACATCTTTGAGCATGAGTTGTCTCTACATGATGTCATCAATAAGTATTTTAAATATACTGATGACATCACAGGAACAGAAAGCAATGTCGCATATTTAAATAACACTTGTAGAGAGGTTTCAAGGCAGATCAGAAAACGACAGGGCAAACAAAATGAGTTTGAAGTCGGCGAGATTATGATATGCAGAGAGTATAGGAAGACAAAAACCTATAAGTTAAATGTGAATTTTAGGTATGAGATAATTAATATTTCCGATCCTTGGATTACCATTGCTAATATCAAAACACGAGAAGAGATTACATTACATATTGGTATCTTGAGAAGTCATTTTATCTTTGCCTTCTGTTATACTTGTCATTCTGTTCAGGGGTGTTCCATTGATGACGATGTCACCATTTTTGATTGGAACCATCATCTGATAACTCGCGAGTGGCTTTGGACGGGGATCACACGGGCAAGGGATTTAAACAGAGTAAAATTTTACAAATACAGTAGTGATTTAAATGAAGAGTTTAACGCAAAATGCATTATGAATTATTTTGATAGAAAGGTGTTAGCATACAAGGAACAGGATCGTAAAAATGGCTTTTGTATTCCAAAAGAAAATTATGTAGATGCCGAATGGTTGAAGGACAATGTCAACGGAAAGTGTGCAAATTGTGGCTGTGGTTTCGTGTTGTCAATGGATTCTGGTAATATAAATTCTAATCTGACTTGTCAAAGGTTATGTAATGATCTTCCCCATACAAAGGATAATGTCATTGCCTTCTGTGCTTCTTGTAATAGATGCTTCAGTGATAAAATAACATATTGATATTTATTTTATAGTATTATATATATGAGTGAAAAAGACAAGATAATCAGTGAGATCTACTACGATCAGGCTGGGTTTGGTAGCATTGCCACCACTTACAAAGATGCAAAGAAGAAAGATGCATCCATAACAATGCAAGATGTCAAGGAGTGGTTTCAAGAGAACGTGGAAAGGAAAAAACAACTGTCTGGATACAATTCATTCATTGCCCCTGATATCAACTATGAATATCAATTGGATCTGTTTTTTATATCAAAAAATGATTTAGATAATCAAAAATATAGGATAGGCTTATTGCTTATTGATGTATTTTCCCGCAAAGCCGTGGTGGTGCCTATTGCATCCAAGCAACCTGCCGACATCACGGCTGGGATCATGGAGGCATTAAACAAAATGGGAGGGAAACCCAAATTAATTTATTCGGATGACGAGGGGAGTCTCAATACCCAAGATCTTGTTGATTTTTTCAAGGACGAAGGGATCCAAAACTATAAAACACGAGGGCACCCCCATTTCGCCGAGCGTTTCATTCGCACGTTCAAGGACATGCTTTTCAAGAGGGTTGACGCAGACGAGAAAAAGGGAAAGGTTAATATACAATGGGTTGATTATATCCCCGAGATCATGCTGACATACAACAGTAAAATGGTTCATTCTGCCCACGATATGAATCCAAACGATGCCCACAAAAAGGGAAACCATCTTGAGGTCAAGATGAAGCTTGAGATGAACAGAATCAAAACCCGTAAATATCCCCCTGTTAGGGTTGGCGATGAGGTCAAAATATACCGCAAAAAAGGGATTTCCGAGAAAGAAAGAACGAGCAACTGGAGCAGTGTCAAATACAAGGTTTCAAGGGTTGAAAAAAAACTTGGTCAAGATTATTATTCTGTTGAAGGGATGAACCGCCCCTACTTGAGGTCAGAGATTCTGAAGGATTGAAAAAAATATCTAAACGGTTGTAATAGCTGATGAATCTATTAGAACTTTTTAGTGGGACGACCACCCAAAAATGAGGCTCCCGAGCGCGAACTCGGTCGTCATACCTGCGCAAATGGAGATGCGGGAAGGCTGATTTAACGGGTTGTTGAATGCAAGAGCGGTTCGCAACTCAACACCTCCCTGTCCCAATGCAACGTCAAGTTTTTTCACAGCTTGCCAAAGCAGTATGTGAGTGCACCATGTGACCTACAGCGTCCCTTCTTGAATGGATTTGGTCAAAGGGTGCTTTGAAACTGGTCAAAGGGTGCTTTGAAACTGGTCAAAGGGTGCTTTGGGTGTGCTTTGAAACTGGTCAAAGGGTGCTTTGAAACTGGTCAAAGGGTGCTTTGAAACTGGTCAAAGGGTGCTTTGAAACTGGTCAAAGGGTGCTTTGAAGCTGGTCAAAGGGTCGCTGGGTTGGCACATGCAAGGGCTTACATAGCGACATCAGAGCCGTGATTGGCCACATCTGTGCTGTTGTAGCCACGGTTCATGGCGCTTTGGCCTTGCTTGATGTAGTTGACACGCTCCAAGATCATTTTCACAACGTTGGCATCAACCTTGTCGCCAGTCTTGGAAAGCTTGGTCACATTGATTTGAAGGATGCTGTTGGCGAACTCCATGATGTTGCCGAGGCTGACGTGAGCCTCACACACACTTGCGATGCCAAACGCCTTGATTGCCACGCGAGACATCTTGTCGGAAACCGTGCCCCCCTTCTCCTTCATAATGTTCAAAGCGTCATCAACCTGCTGAGAGGTCATGGTCAGGAACTGGTTCATCAGCGCCTCCTCGGGGGAGGTGGTGGCAGTGGCAAGGAAAATCTCAAAGGTTTTCTCTGCATTTTTCGCGCAGGTCAGCTCCGACACCGAATTGCGATTGATTGTGTCCTTGGCATCCTCAGCGGACTTCTGGAGCTGAGCCACCTTGTTGCCCACCGTGTCCTTCTTCACCTTTGGCTTCCCACCTCCCACACCCCGCAAAGTAACCTTCACCTTGTCCTTGTCAGCCAAGAGCGTTTTGACATGATTGGCACCGCTGGTGAGGTAGGACTGAGTGCGAACCACAAAGAGCTTCAAGTCTTTGCCACTGCGCTGTTCTGCGGTGGCTTTGTTGGTGTGGACGCTTTCACCAATCATCGCACGGAACTTGCTGATGCTGATAGACACAGGCACTGACAAGGTCTTCTCCGTAAAGCCCTCAAACTCAATGGTGATGTTGAAGTGCGAAGGGGTTGTGGAAGAAGAAACCACCGTGGAAGCCTCCGTCTCAGTCTCGCTGGTCTCATTCTCGGTCTCGTCCTCGTCGTCCTCGCTGGTCTCAACGGTCAAGCAACGCTCCCTCTTTGCCATCAGCGCATCCATCATGTCACTGTCCATCTTGATGTGTCCCTTGGCGTTAATCTCCAGCAGGAAGTTGAGGCGCGCCGCATCCTCAGGCGTCCATTCATCGGCTTGAGCATCTCCAGAAGACGTCGCCTTCTCCTTCTGCTCGTGGTAGTCCTTGGAGCTGAAGATCTCCACGAAGCTTCCGCTTCCCGTAGGCTTCTTCTTCTCTTCCTCCTTTTCCTCTGTAGCATCGCTCAACTGATGCCCCGTGCCTTGGAAAGGAACCACCCCACCGGTAGAAGAAGCTGAAGAATCACTTGTGCGCTGACCTGCGCGCTGATTTGCCCTTTCTTGGATACGGCTCCAATGCGTCATGAAAGCCGTGACATAGTGGGATTTTGTAATGCTTCTGCCACCAGCGCCGCTTTCTCCCAGTGAAAGTCCGAGGGCCGAACATGTCCTCTTGATGTTGTCAACTGTCATCTTCTCAAGGTGAGCCTTAAGCGCGGCTTCATTGGAACTCACGTCATAGCGCTGAATGCTCTCGCCATCCGACGTGTCAACGATACTCCCAGATGTCAAGGCCAAAGCCTTGATGGAAGCATCTGAAGCACGTAGGAACACAAGCATGGCCGACATTGCTTCACAAGAAAGTCGCTAAGCCTATCACACTTCTTGACACAAAATGCTCAAAATGCTCACTGTCTGAGATGCCACACCATTGCTCTCACTGGGTGCCACATCATGTTCAAGGAAACACACTGCACTGATGGGCGCACTTAACTGAAGATGACCACGATGTCCACGTAGCCGGTGCGGGGTGACGCCCCCCTCCCCCTCCAAAAAATATGGATATTAGCCTTGTCCCTCCACATTTTGCCATCCAATGCTTCTAGGGTATTTTACTGGGATTGTTTTCAAGATTTGGGTTAACGGTTTTAATTCTCCCTTTTCCATTGGTTAACCATTTTTCGGGGCGAACATAGGGTTCTTTTTTAGACTGTTTGTATTTGTTGGAAATGGGAAAGGGTCTCAAGTTGGATCAAGGGAGAAATTATTGAGATCTTGGGGTTGCGATCTTGGGAATGAAAAAATGTTGGTATGTAGC
Organism: Effrenium voratum; assembly: GCA_963377175.1. Lineage (NCBI taxonomy): Eukaryota > Dinophyceae > Suessiales > Symbiodiniaceae > Effrenium > Effrenium voratum. The sequence goes on along the minus strand of CAUJNA010002724.1, from coordinate 117,982 downwards.
TTGGATTTTTTTGGTGGGATTTGTTGAGGTGGTATGTAGTTATGATTGTTGTTATTGAATGAGCATAGGGGTGATGTTGAGATGGGGTAAGAAATGAAGATGGGTATATGAATATGTGTTTTTTGGTGTTGGATTGGTTGGGTGATTGGATTTGAATGTTGAAAATAGGTTGTTTTAGTGGGCGTATTCAGAATGTGCCCAAAAGTGTGGGGGGGACCCTATGACTGGATGGCAAAATGCGGACGGGAAAGCCCCTGTCTAACTCTTAGACCCCCCCCCCTTCGCCCCACCACAGCTCCTTCCATTTGCTTAAGAATATGTTTATTTATTTGTTTTATGTTATTTAACCAAAAAACCTTGGTTTTAAAAGGAGTTCATCACTACTGGACATATTGTCTCATTTTTTCCAGGGGTCTTAAAACCAAATGCGACGAAGCTCCTTCCGTCCGGAGGTATCTCCCGGTGGACGCGTTTGAGACGCTGGTGCCCCCGAAGACAACCCGCCAGGCGCTGATGTTCCGCTACTTCCAGGAGTGCGCCTCGGCGGCCTCGGCGCCAGCGAATCGAGACGTCGTCTGAAGCACCGAGGAGAGGAATCTCGTTTCTCCTGTTGGTTTTGCACCTGCGTTTGCGTCTAAAAAGGATATTCGTTGTTTTTCTCCTGTTGGTTTTTGTCTTTTCCCCTGTTGATTTTAAAAGACTTCCCCCTGTTGATTTTAAAGAGCATCTATCACTGTTGGACATATATTGCTTTTTGTAGGGGCCGAAGCAGGTGGAGGGCTTGCATTCATTGCCATTTGTTAGTAGCCTTTTTGATATCTTTCTGGGGTCAGTATGTTGACTGTTTCGAGGAGTTATCAAAGTCAGATATTTCAATCGGTTGTTTTCCTTTCGCCTACCACTGAACGGGGATGATTTTGACAATGGTACAATAGTGGGGCCTGTTTTTGCCAGCTTTTGGCTTTCCTTCATTTTCGCTTTACACAAAGTGCCCCTTTTTTGCGGGTCTGAGAAATGTCAGAAACTGAACTTTTCCCGTCTGCTTTGACAAGCTGCTTGGCTCTCCAGCAGCGAACAGCGGGGAGCGTGTGAAGCTTTCAGCTCACGATTGAACACCCAGGTCGGAAGGTTTTGCCCAAACCGGCGAACAGATCAAGCCCAGGAACGCGGGAAGCAAGCTCCGAAAGGCTCCCAGTTGAGAAAAGCAAATTTGGAGAGCCCCACCTCCGAAACGGCTCCCTCCCAGCCACGGTTTCAGAAAGGAACCAGCATAGCCCCATCCCCCACCCCCCCACCCACACTCCCCAACCGCAGCATGAGACCTGATCGAGGCAACGAGGTGGCCCACAAGATCCGGGAGACGACCACCCTCCGCGATCCGACGCTTACCTCCCAAGTCCCATGGGCGTCTTGTTTTTGGGGGTACCCATGGTTCTAGGGATACCTTCCGCATTCTTTCCAAAAATCCTGCTTTCTAGAAAACCTCCGGAAACCCGATCGAGAAAACGGATCCGGTTTTTGGAAAGGACGATGGTTGAAAAGAATGGAAAAGGAATCACCCCTTAGAATGTTTTGTGGTTTTTTAGAAGGAAACCGAGAAGGAAACCATGATTTTTTTTGGGGGGGTCGCCCAAGAAAGACACATGGCACATGGTGAAAAGGGCCTGGATCTTTGGCTAAATGGCAAACTTTGTTTTTTTCCTTGACCCAAGGGAACCGAACAGGGGATGGGTATTGTTTGTTTTTTCCAGGCCTTGACAGGGGTCTCAAATTTATGTCCTTTCTTTCGTTCAACTTTTGAAGGGGACTCTCCCTTATCAATAGCAACCAGAATGCGACCATTTACCCAAAGTGGGACATATTTCTTTCCCTTCTTTTCACTCGTTCCAAAAACCGGATCCGTTCTCCCTGGGTGTCCCGAGGTTTTCTGGAAAGATCCTGATCCCTGGGTTCAGAATGGATATGGAAGGTGCCGCTGGAATATGCCCAGTCTCCGGGCCCCGATCTCCGCTGACAAAGGTTTTTTTTTTTTTTTTCCCCCCGCAAAGCGTCCATTTGTTGAAATGCATATGTTTTTTTTTTTTTTTTTTTTAACAAAAACAAATCCCTTGTTGGTTTTAAAAGGAATTTATCACTACTGGAAATATGTTTTATTTTCCCTTGTTGGGTTTATGTTTTTGACGAATGGCTACAGATTAACAAAGAGGAACCTCCTCTTGGGTGAACTGAAAGCCACCAATGGCCAACCTTCCATTTGCTCAAGAATATGTGTTATTTCGTTTGTTGGGTTTAAAAGGAATTTATCGAAACTGGAAGCATGTTCTATTTTTACCAGGGGTCTTAACCAAATCGAAGAAAGTGGTCAGAGTTACGTTTTGGGGTTTCGAGAAAAGTGGCGGAAAGCGTTGCTTGGCATTCAGCTGGTTTCCCTGCAAAGCAGTCCCAAGGGCAGAATTCCCAAAGCCACATGTGCTCAGCTTGCTGCAAGCCATCGGCCCAACAGACCAAATGGAGCAAGCAGTTTTCCGCTTGCCGGGGCAATAGCCACACGGCTAGGCTCATTCAAAGGGGCTGAATAATAAGTACTAACACGATTGTCGGATGGATGTGTCGCAAAAGAGGTGAATCCTCCAAAGTGCTGGTCTTCCTTTTGACTCACCTCAAGCCAACCTGTAATTAGTAAAAGGCCTCCCTCATATACAGAGACACACACACGCAGACACACGGAGACACGCAGACACACGGAGACACGCAGACACACACCACGCAAAACACACACACACACCACGCAACACACACTTCAATGCCTCCAAAAGGAGAAATGAGCTCGCTTTCGATTGGATGCCTTTCGAGTCAAACGGGTCGAGTGGCTTCGAAGGGTGCAAGCACCACCTGAATTTCAACAGGGGCGAAGCACACACACACAGCGTTGCGAGAAACCAAGCCCTGTAACTGTTCCAGCATTGCACAGCAAACTGGATGGGAAAAGTAAGTGGTGGCATCAGGGTTGAACTGACCCTCCGCACACACACACACACATAAAATTGGTGTGGCTCAAAATTAAAGAGCTAGGGTCACGCGGTTTTAGTCTTTGTTTCCATTTACCAGGGTTCAATTTTGGGTACCCATTTTTGAGCCACAGCCAAACATATGACTGGTTTTCGCTTGGCCCCAACCGCCCGCCCCCCCCCCCGCCCCCCAATGCTTCAGTCCCAAAGAAGCCTCGGCCCAGGCTGAGCTTCGCAGCCTTCTGCAAGACCGGGACCATCCACATGGGCTCCGAAGGCCGACCGTCCTTGGCGACCGGGGGGACGTCTGAAGGCCACGGCGGCTGTGTTTGACGCAAACCCTTGCAGTGGCCAGGGGGTCCTTCCATTTGCTGAGGAGAATATGCTCTTATTTCTCCCTTGTTGGTTTTAAAAGGAATTTATCAGTACTGGAATTATCTTTGCCAAATGGAAGATTCCAGGGGGTGATTCCTTTTCCATTCTTCTCAACCATCCTTCTTCCTGGGTGTCCGGAGGTTTTCCAGAAAGAAGGATTTTTGGAAAGAATGGGGAAGGTACCCCCAGAACCATGGGTTCTTCGAAATGGCGCTGCTGGCATTTGAAGGGAAGAACGCAACTGCATGTAGTTCTATTTTGGGAAACGCCCAGACGGTGCTCCCCCCCGCGCAAGACGGTATCCTTCACTTTCCAGGGAAAACCCTCATCCCATTCATCCACAAGTTTGTTGGTTGCGGGGTGTGCAAACATTTCCTCTCATGGTCAATGGATGTGTCACCACTGCAAGAACACTTGAATTGAGCAGGGTTGTCTTTGCTCGGCTGATTAGTCGGGGAACAAATCGAAGTGCTCTTGAAAGAGGTCTTGAATTCCTCGTCAAGAGGGGAGTTTCCCAAAATGGTGGACCCGCTTGCAGTTGGTATTTGAGGACGCCCAAAGATCACCAACCATTTGAAGGGACCCAAACTTGGATGTTCGGCTACGTTAGTAAGTGGTTAGCCACATAAGGGGTATAACCCTCCTTAAAACAAGGTCAACGCTTCTTACGGGACTCATAAATGAGTTATAACCTAAGTTAGGTATGCTGAAACATACTTCTCAGGCGGAGCTTGCAAACAACTTGCTGAGCCCGTCGCCTCGCTCAAGGGATTGGTTTCGATCAACGGCAACCAAAACCCAGGCTGAGCAGGTGGTTGTGTGTGTGTGCGGGTGTGTTGGCTTTTGAGGATTTTGTTGAACGCCAAAAGAACAATCGCCACTACGAGGAAAACATATCACAACACACACCCGTGTTCGTTTTTTCCGAGAAGGACAGGTGAAACCCTTTGGTCCGGCCTGACAGTTGAATAGAACACACCATTCGAACTAGATGGGTGTTTTGCAAACGGATCGCCTCTCCAAAAACGAGCCGTCCAAGACCATGCGTTCAACGTTCAAAGGTTCTCTTATCCTTCTTAATGCACAAAGAGCGTTTCAGGCCCGCTCAGCTGCCGTGCGGGGCAAAAGTCATCCGGGTCCAGAAATCCTAGGATTCCTTTTGAATTCATGGCCTCAAAGTCTTATTCTGAGGTTTAGGGTCCTGAGGGGTAAGAGGATTCTGAGCCCCATGAATCACACGACAACCATCAATCAACTGGCGGCGCACCCGTCGGGATGGATGAAGCCTGGTGGAAATTGGGAAACTGGTGCGGGAGGTCTTCCATCCACATGGTTATGGATCATACCCCATGCCTCCATCGGGGCGGATGGACACTCATGTACCACCTATTTTGATGTTCACCAGGGGTACAGGGTTTTGACAACCACAGCCACATGAGAGGCAACTCCAAAGAGATCAAGCTCGCGCACAAGCTCGCGCTGCAGCGGAAGCTCATCGTGGTCTTCGGCGCCACAGGCGGCTCGTCGCCAGACCTATCTACCCACCCATCTCCTCTGGGTGAATTATCACACGACCTCACACGACCTCACACGACCAAATTCACCCCGAATGGTGATTTATGTGGGGAATATCCCTCCAACCTTATTTAATGGCCTGCGGCCTGGTTCCGCCGCCCCCACACACTTTAGAATTTCGGCCCGGGACGAGAGAAAGCACGCGATATGTAGACAGACACAGACAGACACAAAGACACGCAGACAGACACGCAGCGGGGGGGGGAGGGTCTTCGCGGACACGAAGACAGACGCAGATGCGCAGGCAGACGCAGACAGAGCCAGACAGACACAAATACACAGACAGACACAGGGGGGGGGGGACACGAAGAAAGACGCAGATACGTAGACAGACACAGACAGACACAGACAGACACAAAGAGACAGAGAGGACACGAAGACAGACGCAGACAGACCCAGACAGACACAAAGAGACACAGACAGACACGCAGGGGCAGGGGGGGTCTTCGCGGACACGAAGACAGATGCAGATACGTAGACAGACATAGACAGACACAGGGGGGGGCGGAGGGGTGGGGGAAGACTACCCGAAGCCTAGGGAAGAAGCCCGAAAGCACAGGACACGCGCGTTGTTTGGTCCCGAAACAGTATCGGAAGACTAGGAGAAGAAGCCGGAAAGATTGCGGAAATTTACGGGAAGAAGCTTGAAAGATTTCGGAAGACTACGGGAAGAAGCCGGAAGACTACGGAAGACTACGGAAGACTACGGGAAGACTACGGAAGACTACGGAAGACTACTGGAAGAAGCCGAAAGATTACGGAAGATTACGGGAAGAAGGCGGAAGACCGCGGAAGACTACGGGAAGAAGCCGGAAGACTACGGAAGATTACGGGGGAGGGGGGGAAGAAGGGAGGGGGAGGGGGTAGGGGGGGAGGGGGGGCAGGGGGCGGGGGCAAGGAGGGGGAGGGGGCTAGGGCCACCCCACCCACCCCACCCCCACCACCTCTACCCTGACCAACACCCTTCTGAACACCCCTCCCCCCGATCACTACTCCCCAACCACCCCTGCAATGACTACCCTCTATCGATCACCCTGATCCGGACTACCCCCGGATCTGATCATCTTCTGATCTGACTTTCTGACCCAACCATCTCTGATCTGACTACCCCCTCTGATCTGACTACCACCCCCTCTCCATCATCATCTGACTACTGATCTTCTCATATCACTACCCTCTTCATCATCATCTCCCTGATCATCATCGTGGTACTTACTCCCGCTTGATCTGACAGACTACCACCTGATCTGATTGCAGACTCATCATCTCTCATCATCACTCCCCCTGATCATCATCTCCTGACCCAACCATCTCTCACCTGACCAACTACCTGCGTCTGACTACCCCACCCCAACCCCCAACCAACCAACCCCCCACCAACCCCCCACCAACTCCCCACCAACCCCCACCAACCCCCCACCAACCCCCACCCCCCCCACCCCCCAACCCCCCCCCAACCACCCCACCACCACCCCACCCTTCCCCACCACCCCCCAACCACCCAACCCCCCCCCAACCACCCCACCACCACCCCACCCTTCCCCACCACCCCCCCAACCACCCAACCACCACCCCCCCAACACCCCCCCAACCACCACCCCCCAACCACCACCCCCCCCCAACCACCCCCTCCAACCACCACCCCCCACCCTTCCCCCCCCCCACCCCTTCCCACCCCACCCTCTCCCCACCCACCCCCCCCACCCCACCTCCCCACCCCACTCCTCCCTCACCCTTCCCACCCTTCCTCCCCCCCACCCTTCCTTCCCCCCACCCCTCCCCAATTACCCACCACCCCACCACCACCACCACTCCACCCCCCACCCCCCACCACCCGCCACCCCCCCACCACCCCTCCACCACCCCACCACCCACCCACACCACACCCACCACCCACCCACCACCACCCAGCCTTGGGAACCTTCTTCCTTACTGATGTGCTCCGAGAGATGTCTGCATTTGCATACGGATTGTTGTTGTCAAAACCCACCCACCACCACCCACCCCCACCACCCCCCCCCCACCACCCCCCAACCCACCCCCCCACCCCCCCACCCACCCCCCCACAGGGGGGGGGAGGGGGCGGAGGGGGGGGAGGGAGGGGGAAGGGGGGAGGGGGGGGGAAGGGGGGGGAAATCCAGAATTCCAGAAATCCAGAAATCCAGAGATCCAGAAATCCAGAAATCCAGAAATCCAGCCGACGTAGAAACCAGCCCCAAGGGCTGCCCCAAGGGACATATAGGTTATATATATATATACATATACATAATCATATTCACATTAAACTTATAGAAAGCATATCAACAAAATCAACACAGAACACACCGCCCCCATGCCGAAAGCATGGTCCATTCTGGACCAGGCATGGGGTCGGCGGATTTCAGGCTGGTGAAACATTATAATTCACCCAGATCTCCCAGTTCAAAAAGTGGGCACAGGTCAAAATGAAACCACCAGGATATGGACCGCAGTTTTTAAGCCCTTCCATTTACCAAGGCTCCATTTAGGGTACCTATTTTTGACCCACAGCCAAGTGACGTCTCATGTTTTTTGCCCAGCGGCACCCGTGTTTGTTCCTGTTTTTTTCTTGGTTGGGAGGGCTCGACTTGGTGCCTCATAGTTTCTTAGGTTTTTGAGGCTTAGTGGTTTCCATTGCTCCCCCGAAAAGTTCGTCACTTTCAGCAGATCCGCAAACGTGCAGCCCCAGTCAGAACGACTTTTGGGGATGGTTGCATGGTGTGTTGGTGCTCTTGCAAGACAGCTTTCCTAGGCGCTTGGCTTGTTTCCTAGGGCACGGCTCTATGTCAAGTATTGCTTACCTGCAAGCCAAAACAGGGGAATTCGCCGGCTCTTGCTGCCCAGATATTTCCAAGTCACCCGATGATTCGTCTTGAAGCCTTCCTTCAGACACTTGGTGAACGAAGGAACCCCCTACCCTTGCTAGAGCGGCCTGTGGGCTGTAGTTGGCAAATGTTAGTGGTCTGTTGGCAGGTTGCTTCTTCATGTTTGTTCTCGCGGGTTTCTGCTTCCCTGAAAATACGCAAAGGACCGCAGGTCAGCGCGTGACACCATGCCAGTCTGATTGGCAAAGACTGGGTCAGCAAACTGATTCGTTCCGCCCAAACTCAGGTCAGTATGACGTGAATGTCAACTAGCCCCGAAAACCCATGGGTAGAAGCGACTTAACAAGTTGCACGCCCAAACTCAGATCGCCCACCCCAGCGTGGCAGGTTGCAAGCAAACGCCCTCGCCGAAAAGCCCAAATCAACCCCGAACCCACCCCCAAGGCTAATATAGCAGCACTAAACCAACCCTGAGCCCACCCCCAGGTCCCCCCCTTCCGCCTGGCCACGGCTCCCGAGGCCAGCAGGGCAACGCCGTGGCCAAAGCGCTGCTCGCGGCCAACTTCGGGGTGCGCTGCGTCACCCGCCGCCCCAACTGCGCGGAGGCCAAAGACCTCCGGGCGCCTCGAGCGGACGGCGGACGGCGGACGAGCGCGGGGCATTTGGGGGATGGGGGTGACTGCTCAAAGGGGCGATCGATTCGGCACAGCAGGTAAGAGGTTAGTAAGTCTGGTTATTGCCCACTGATCACGGTTATAAGTCTTCCAAGTCGGCAAGAACCAAGCGTACTAACCACTTTGTGAAAATTGGAAGGGGTCCAAATGTTAGGAAGTATTCAGGAAATTTCTTTGGGTCTGGTGGCCCTTGTTTGATGGATTGTTCAAGAATGACAACCAACACCCAAACTGAACAGGTGTCTGTGTGTATCGGTTGGCTTGCTTTTGTAAATACCAATGTTGACTAAGAGATCTTGATTTGGGCGGATCATGTTGGAGTTACCCACAATTGTTGCACAGGTTTAAAGGAAAACTAAAAGGAAATCCAGGCTTGCAGGAGGGCAGAAAAAACATGTGGTAGGTGTTTTGTGGAGCAGGGGTTTGTGTGTGTGTGTGTGTTCCCCCTCAATGCTTCACCTGGCTTTGGGTAGACAACTTTAGTACCAGGTTTTGATTGTGACTCATGCTTCTTGGAGATTAGACATCATAGGTGCGCCTGTTTTCTTGGAGTTAGTAGCCTTCTTCGCCCCAAGCTAAACGGTGCCAACCAATTTAAGCATAGGGCGATGCATGTTAGTCCGGGAAAACGTATTGAAAAGTATGTCCGTTGGTGGACATCAACTCCCGTGCAACCGGGTTGGTCGGCTTTCCTTTGGAGCGCTGTTTGGACATTTCTCCTCGGACGACCGGTGTTCGCTGTGCTGGCGTTGTGACTGTTGTGTTTTTCTTGGATACTTGTGTGTCACTGCTGTTGTGCTTCGGGTTCAAAAACACGAGTTTTTGTTTCTTCTCAGTTTGGTTCTGGATATTCCCGCCCCAAAGCCAAGCGTGTGACGTCTATGTCGGGTGGCCTGTGAAACAAGGGAATAGACAAGCTCTTGCAAAAAACGATTTGGCATCAAGATGAGAGTCGTCTGCTCAGGTACCCGCATTTTTTCCACATTGCCCAGCACAGCCTGCACCCATGCAGCTTTAGTTTCTGTGCCCCTTCAGTTGGGTATGGCTCAAAATGAAAGAGCTAGGGCAATGGTTTCCATTTACCAAGGTGGCATTTTTAGAGCCACTGCTAATTCGGCTGAGTGGGGGTGTGGATTTCATGATTTGTTGCTTCCTCGGGTCGGTGTTGTTGCTAAGGATACAGCCAACTCCGGCTTAGTGGGGGTGTGGTTCATGATGGTTTTTGCTTCCTCGAGATGGTTTTTTTTTTATTTTTAAGGATCGGGGCGCGGAGATCATGCCCGCCGACATGACCAAGAAGGCCGAGCTGGCCTTTGCGCTGAAAGGGGCCTATGGCGCCCCTCGGCTGGACGAAATCTGGGGCTGGGAGGCGGGTTCCATTGGAAGCGCCTAGGTCCCCCAGCTAGGTTCTCACCCCTTTTTTGGTTGGGAGGGTTCCCCTACTAAAATAGACGTCCTGAAAAAGGTTGGTACCCTCATTCTAACCTCTCTGCTCGAGGACCTAGAAGCCTTTTGGCGCCAATCGAGGGTTGACCAGGAGGGACATGGACGGATCACAAATTCGACAAGCCAACTTGGGAGTTTGCTCTACTGCTAGCGGGGTGGATCTTTCAACTTTGACCTTTTGGATCTCCAGTGCTCCGTTTGAAGGTAAGGTGCAGCCTTTAGGGGCTGGTTTCAAGGGAAGCAAGCAAGTTGTTGGACCAGATTTGTTGCTGTTCTTAAGAATATTGTTGTTTTCCCCTTTTGGTTTTAGAGGGGCTCTATCACTTCTGTTTTCTCCAGGTGACTCGAGCAGATGGAAGAAACCGCTTTTGCGGTCTTTGAGAGAGACCCACATCTGACAACATGCTTCTATCGCGCGGAACTTGCCACAAAAGGCAGTCGTGTGTTAGCTATCTTCGGACTCTAGTCACTCTTTGGTTGGACCATTTTAGTAGTAAATCGAAAGTTCGGTTACTTTGTTGGCCGATCCACGATCGGAAGTGTGTAGTGTTTCGAGTCCCACCAATTTGTAGTCCGGAGAATTTGGGGACCCCGCAAAGTAGTTGTTTACCTTGGGTTATCGAAGTATTTGGTTCTATTTTGAACTGCAAACACAACGTTTTGGTTGTAAGGCACCTCTTCAAGGTGTTTCCGGGTGTTTCCGGACCCATCTCCTTTCCGGACGTCGAGGCCTTCTTCGTGACCTTCTTTTGGGATCACTTCGACCCACACATGGAGACGATGCAGGCCAAGGCGCCCGAGCTAGGTCACACTTAGGTTGAAGCCGTTTTCAAAGCGAAGTCATATGGCTGTGGTTGTCAAAACCAATGGCCTGGATCGCCAATTGCGATCGCTTTTTTTCCATGCACCTTACCCCAAAAACCAGCAACAGTGACTGAAAAAAGCAGCAACTTGGCTATCTAGGCGGATCGCATTTTGGTTGGCAGGTGCACCACCCATATTAGGCTTCATTTTAGTGGGGATTGGGACGTTCACGGGGGGTACAGGCTTTTGACCCATGGCCATATTAGTCGCGACTTGTTTTCAGAGTCCCTTGGGTTACGCACCCATGGTTCGCAAATCAGGTAGGTTCTGGGCTCTGGGGGCTTCCCATTTGCCCTCTATAAGAACCACGGGTGCGAATTCCTAAGCCACCAACCCAAACCACCAGGGCTAAGCTGACAAAAGGATACATTTGGGCCGGTGTAATCCCCCAAAGACCAGCTCATGAGGATGCTTTTGTAAAGCAGGTGCTTATTGGACGTATTACCCGGTGCAAAATTTGGGCGCACCACCAACTGACGCCGAACTTCCCCTCGTGGATTGCTCACGCGAGTTCCTGGCCTTTAAACCCATAGAAATGGCTTGGAGGCACCCCCACCAAACAACCTCCTCTTTCATAACAAGACCTCAACATGCCCATCCCATCTTAAAAACGTGCGCGGGAGCCGCGCTCCAATGCATTTTCTGAAGACACCTCAACCCCCCCAACCCACCCCACCAACCCACCCACCACCCCATGGCCCGTCCCAGATGTTCGCCGAAGCCTCGGGCCATCTGCACCACGCGGTGTGGTCCACCGCGGAGAACACCCGGCAGATCGTCCTGCCCAAGGACCCGAGCGGCCTCGGATCGGCGTCGCAGATCAGCCATGGCCATGGGTCAAAAGCCAAATCGTACCCCCAGTGAACATCCCAATCCCCACTAAAACAATGCCGAAAATGGGTGGTGCAGCCCACCCCAAAATGGGATCCCATTGGTTTTGACCCACAGCCATATGCGAACTTCCCAACCAAAACCGCAAGGGATGGAGATGATTTCCTCCTTCCTTCTTTCCAGAGCCTGTCTTTTGGTATGTCTGACGCATGCGGATCGGTTTGCGTTTTGCTTCCACCAAAGCATCTGCTCCCAAATTGAGCGCCAACCCCAAAAGGGCTGTTTGTGTGAGTCGGTTTGTGCCTAGCTGGTTTGGTTGGAGTAGTAAGGCCTAGCAACGTTTCAGCCCAGCCCCTTTTTCTGGCGTAGAATGCTTGAAGTTTTTCAGCCCAGCAGAGCTGAAGCGAGAAGTGACCCTTCCAAACAAAAAAGGCATGGCTCGTCATAGGAATCGGACCATGGAGTTCGTTTTTGTGGCTTCAACCATGAAACCCATGCCAGGAAGGGGTTGCCCTACAAGCCCACCAAAGAGCCCCGGAGAGAGGACAATTGTTTGACCCGTCAGGTTTGTCACTTGGGAAAATTGTTACAAATGAATGTCTTCTCTCTCTCTCTCTCTATCTCTCTTCCATTTCATTACATGTGTTATTTTCACCCGCTGGTTTTGAAGAGAACCTATCACTGAAGGCGTGAGAACTCTCTTTTTCAGGGGACAACGCAAGAGGCGATTCAGGAACGCTTGCCCAGGACACAGGGCCCTCAACTTACATTTATTTTCCGTGACGCGAGCATAGGTGTCCTGTTTGGCACTAGGTGAACCAGGTAAACCAGGAATCGCCATCTATGTTCCACCTAAGAAGGACACCCACTTTGCGACAACTGTTGGTTTGATTGAGACCCGTTGGCCGTTTGGGGTTGCCTCCAACAACATGTTTGCTCGGAAAATACTCCAGAAAACCAAGGTTTCCCTCAAAGCAATTGGAGCCTTCAAAAAGGTTGTGATGTCCTTTTAATTCCCCAGAAAAAACATCACCTTCCCTTTGATTCCTCGAAAGTTTTCAGGGTACCCCAAAGAAAAGACACGGCCTTGTTTGACCTGCCCCAACTTATCTCCGGCTCGGTGTTTTTGGTTTGTTCGTGAGGATTCGCGGCTGCCTCTGGTGCACGGCAAGTATCGGGTGCCTCCCTTTGACGGCAAAGGCGGGTTCGGTGGACCGTTCTCCGCACAGATTTCGATTGGTCAGGCTGTCCGGGCCATTTCTCTTCCAAGCGAGCCTAAAGTAGCGATGGCTTCAAGGGAAACCAGGAAGATGGTCAACTTTTGATTTGGGGAATCCAGTGACCCCTGGTGGATTGGAATCCATTTGTTCGGCCCTACAGGTCAGAGGAAGCTCCGAATGTAGATCATTGCCCTAAGGGAGAACTCCGTTTGGCATTGCCCTTTTTGGGATGGTTCAAAGGAAAGCCGAAAGGACAACCACGCATTTTGAGGGTCCAGATATTGACGTGCCATAGGAATCGGTTGATTTTGGGAATGAACCGGGAGGGGATTCTGTAAAGACATTCGCAGCTGGGTCTTTGGGGTCCATTCCCTCATAAGCAAAATCAGAATTCGCGTTCGCAATCGGTCAAACCTGCGAGCTCGTCGCAGCCTGCGAGCTTGAGGGGGTGTTACTTGAAGGTAGAGCTATGCACTTTTTGCGAACGCCCATAATTGACACCCGAAGTTCCCCTCTGGGTTTGTCTCACTCAAAATACAAAGCCCAAAAAATGGTTGGTTTCCTGTTAGTGTCAACCCCAAAAAGGGTTTCCCTTGAGAGAGCCCCACTTAAAAATGGATGCGGGGTGTTGTTTTGGAGATCATGCGTGAGCCTTTGGACCCAACTGGAATTGCAGGCGTAACTTACGGGACTTTAAGACGCTCCGAGCTACAAACAGCCCAGGTTTTTCGACCTCAAACCATTCTGAATGACTTCCCGGAGTTCCTGGGCTTGAAACTGAGACCATGCTTGTGGACCATAAAAAGTTCGGACTTCAGACTTTCCTTGCCCAACCCACTCATGAGGTGAGATGGGCGTCGTGGGTTTTGGAAGCTCCAGTATTTGGGTGCCTACCTGATTTTGTGTACACGGAATGGTCATGACTGGTCATGAAGGCCAGTTTTTTTCATCAGCTGGTTTGGGGGGGGGCGGGGGGGGGGGGAATTTGCAAGAAATCCACCGGAGGTTTTTTGGAGGACAAGGCATGCGTGTTCTGCCAGAAGCCAACCCACAGATGAAACTTGATCCAAGCGATGCGTTTGGGAGGGCCTTTGATTGGAACAGCGGCTAATCCATTTGCGACATCTTTGCCACCACTAAAATGCTAGGTGGAAGATACGAGTCGCAGAAAAGGCCCATGAAAAACAACTCTGTTTTCAACACCATGTCTCGAGTTGAACATGAAACATATACAGACAAAAGGATGTCAAAAATCTCAACTTCTCAAGGGTTTCGGGCTGAACATGGGGCATGTGCGAAAGAATCATTGGGTGTGGGCGTTTTGAGGTGGTTCCCTTGAGAAGTTGCTAGCCTTTTGAGGTTGGAAGCTCACAGGGCGTTTTCGTTTTGCGCTGGCGGGCAATGCCCTCAGCCAGTAGAGAGAAACGTCCGACTCAAGCAAATGGAGGGAAGAGAGAGGGAAGTCGAGAGAAGATCTGCCTTGTTGGGTTTGGGCCCAGTTCAATCATAGTCGAAGATGCAAAGGGCAACCAAAATCCCCACCTGAATGGAATTGGGGCAGGGTGACGGGAATTTCATTCATTTCCCTTGCAAACTAGATGTAACTGGGCGAGCCCTAGGTGCACGACCCATTTCTTGGAACCTGTCGACCAAGGACCGCGGAATCTCACCCCCTACTTCCATTTGTGGAAAACAATACGTATGTTGTAGATGTTCCCCTCTGGGTTTTGTAGGAATTGCTACTGGACATGTTTTTGTTGTTTTCTTTCCAGGGGACAAACACGCAAATGGAAGATTATATTCCTACTAAGGAGAACCAATCCGGACTCGAAACGATCCTCCGGTGTCCGAAGTTGGCATGACAGATTGGGGCCATTCCTTAGGCAGATCCACACGGGTGTTGAATCAACGGATTGCCTGTTAATCGATGTTCATTAAGTGTGTTCAAATTCCGACAAAAATAGAAGCAAAATGACAAAATGATAGCGATGTGAATAATGGTGACAGTAATGATAATGATAAACATAATAATAGCTGCGGCTGCTGATGCTGACCCATCTGATGCCGGGCAAGCGAGAGTCAGAGTCGGGGTTCAAGCTTCAACAAGTCCGCCAGGAAGGGGCGACACGTATTTCACTGATTTGGGCGTGCCGACCACCTTTCTGATGCCGGGGATCTTTTATGCTGCTCGGCGAGGAACAAAGTCCATGAGGTTGTTGTTTGGAACTTCCGGCAAAGGAAACCATACGGTTCCGTCTTTTTCGAGGGTACCATTTTGTTGTGCAACTGTCAAAGGGAAACCAGGAGGAAACCAACCTGAAATCGTTCTTTTCCTCATTTGAGGCAAACCCATATGTCTTCAGTTGTTTCTACAAGAAAGCACATTTTTCAACTTTACCTGAAGGAACCCATACTTGTTGTCGGTTGTCCAAAATGAAACCAACAGGAATTGCTATTGTCAATTTTTCCAGGCAAGAGAGAGAGAGAGAGAGAGAGCGGGTGCCCGCTCGCAAGTGCCGAAGGTAGTCTCATGTGTCATGGTAAACATGGACGCATTTTATGCCCGATTTTTTCGAGCAGAGTTGTTTGTGCCATGTTTGCTCACTCCCTGACATCCTGGATTTTAGTCACTTTTGGGTTTAGGCCTTTGTCGTGGTAAACACAATTTGTGGTGACTGTTCTTTTTCTTTTTTTGCGGGTCCAGGAAGTGAGTTGTTGGTTGGCGAGGAATTGGGGCATGCGAATTGGAACTCCGGGTCTCCAAAAGTGGCGCGTCTTGAAGGAGGCTTCGCAGACCCACTGGTGGTGTATGTGTCCTTTTTGGGAGGGGGTAGGACTACCAATAGTTCAGGTCACCCGTAGGGAAGCCATCCCGCGGAACCAGCAATCCAAAACCACCAACGGGAGGTTGCTGTTTGTTCTAGGGGAATCCCCATTCTTTCCAGGCATCCTTCTTTCTAGAAAACCACCAAAAACCCTGGGGAAATGGCTGGTTGTTGAAAAGAACGATGGCTGAAAAGAATGGGCAAAGGAATCAACCCCTAGATTTGTAGGCCAATCCACTTCGGAGGCGGCAGAGTGTGCTCTTTGTTTCCATGGCGCGTTCGCCAAGGAGAGCTTTCTCCATTTCCACCTGGGCCCCCGGCGCAAGCATCGGGGGAACCCAGACAGACGGCCCGTCCTCAGCCTTCCCATCAAGGCGCACAGATCGTTTCGCAGGGCTTCCATGTAAAGGGGCAAGAGGCTTCGGAGCAGCGGCCCTTCTCTCCTGGCAAAAAAGGGGGAAAAAGGAGACCAAGCATTCCTTCTGTGTTTGCTATGTTCACGTGTTCAAAAAAAACACCTGACAAGACGATTTGAAGGATCCAATTGACTGCTTTTTGGCTGGAGGCTTGGCAAGTTCAACCCGTGCTTTTCAAACAGCCGTTGGCTTTTGGGTAGGGTGTTTGCAGCGGTTTGGGCGTTTCTTTCGGGCCCCTTTCGGGGTGTTTGTTCAAATTGGGGAGCCATATTTAAGGGCATGGCTTAAGAGCATATTTGGGCTCGCCCTCTCCTTCCCCAAGCCCCAGCCGGTGGTCGGTTGCTTCCTTTAGGTTGTTCCCTTTTTACGCGCAGAGCAGTCAGAGTTGGCACCCAAAAGGACAAGTTCAGGTGATCGGGGATCTTCAAAACGATACGGGTGAGTGTTCTGTTAGGACACCGTCCCCCAAATGGTTGGTGTCCTTTTGGTTTCCCGTGAAATCTAACAAACAGGGTACCTTGAGAAAGGATGCACACCCATGCGGGCTACATGAAGCAGAGATCTATGAACCTGTGGTCCCACTCTGGGGGGCCGAGTGGCGCAATTTGCATGATCTGCAGACGTACTGTCCCTTGCAGTGGCAAGGGCTTTGATCAGGTTCCCACCAATGGGTGGTTTGGATTGGTGCTTTGGATTCGGATTTGAACCCCTGCTACTTGTCCACGGTGAATGGGAAGCCTCCCCCGAACCTCCAAACCACCAATCCACTAGCTGACGGGAAACCGAACATTTGACATCATCACCTACCAAAACAATCCGACGCAAGCCTCTTGGCCGCACCACTGTGGGGCAAACTTTGCCGCTGAAACGACCCTTCTGTTTTTTTTCTCCCCGTTTTGGGGTGGCGGGGAAAACCGGAGGCCACGGTTAGAGCCTTGATCCGGAGACCTGGAATCCGTTCGATGCAGATAAGTGTTGCGGTGTTGCATATGCCGCCAGCTTTACACAGATTTGGGTGTGGTTCCTTTAAGCTTGGACCCCCCGACATGGCACAAATTATCCTTTTGGCTTCTCATAGAGCCGCAAAAAGGAGATGGCCACAACAAGAGGAGCCCAGTTGGTTGGGCCTGGGATGGTATCCAATTTGTGGCGTGTTTGTGCGGTGTTGCACCCTTGCTATAAGGCCGCCATTGCGGATTCCGTGCATGGGCTTGGGCAGGTTTGGGCAGATCGCTTTTACTTTGGTGCATGTTGCTTGGATGTTAGGACTTTAACATGTTTTGGCAACTAATGGATTTTCCAAGAAAAACACTAAAAGTTGGTCACTTTTAGCAGGGCTTCGCAGATTTCGCAACCGAGTTTACACCTCACGGGCAAACTGTGGGTTTGGGTTTTGATTCTGATTCGCCGCTGTTCATATGGCTGTGGGTCAAAAATAGGTACCCAAAATGCAACCCTGACAAATGGAAACTTTAGAGCCCGGCTCAGTCCGCCGACATTGTCCTCGCCCTTTTCTCCTTCTTCCTCTCTCTCTTGTCTCCTCCCCCGTGTGTTCTGTCGCCCTCTCTCTAGAAAACGGTTTGGATGTGCTCTTTGTGGATTTTACCTGTTCTTCCCCCTGTAGGTTCTTTTTTAGTACTCTTTTAGTACTATTTTAATATCCTAGCGGTGTGGATCCACAAAAGCCGCATCCAAAGCGTTTCCTAGACTCTCTCCCTCCCTCTGCTCCCCATCCTCCCCATCCCCCCAAGCCTCTCTCTCCTCAATCTCCCTCGCTCTGTCTCTCTCTATCTCTCTCTCTCTCTCTCTGTTTCTCTGTCTCTTTCTGTCTCCCTGTCTCCTTCCTGTCCTCGCCCCTCTACAGAGAAAAGGGTACCCTTATTCTAACCTCTCTACTGGAGGACCTAGTCTCGCTCTCTCTCTCTCTCTCTCTCTCTCTCTCTCTCTTTCTCGCTCTTTCTCTCTGTCTCTCTCTCTCTCTCTCTGTCTCTCCCTCTCTCTCTCTCTCTGTCCCTTTCTTTGTCTCTTTCTCTGACTCTGGCTCTGTCTCTGTCTCTCTCTCTCTCTCTCTCTTTCTCGCTCTCTGTGTGTCTCTCTCTCTCTCTCTCTCTCTCCCTCTCTCTCTCTCTCTCCCGCTCTCTCCCTGTGTCTCTCTCTCTCTCTCTCTCTCTCACTCTCTCTTTGCAGCGTCACGTCCCCCCTGAGTTGCCTCGGTGTCCGGGCACTGCCCCTTCATGACCCTGAACTGTCTGCTTAGTACTGGCTTTCCCCTTGATTTCCCCTTCATGTCCTTTTCACGTTTCCCACATTTTCCATGTATGTCCCGTTCTTTCGTTGCGAGTCATTTCCCTACATCTCCCGTCGTGCCGATTGGTTTCCTTGTCCTTTGTTTCCCTTTCATTCCCCCTGCACTCCCCTTGTTTGCATTTCTGTCCCTTTCATGTCCCTTTCAGTTTCCCTTTCATTTCCCTTTGCTTTCCTGTCATGTCGACTTCCTACTTCCTCCCCTCATTTCCTTGCACTTCTTTGCGTTTCCCCTTTGCTCCCCAGTATGTCCCAAAAAAAAACTTGGTTTTTCCTTCGTTTTCGCGAGGACGTCAACAAACACAGAGTTTTCCCAGATTTTCGACAAAAGGAGGCAGGAAGCCTAAACCAGCAAAGAGCCGGCAAGGGGATTCGAGCCTGGCAACACCGGCTCCCCGAAGACTACGTTTAGTGGAGCGTCATCAAATTACCGGCGGTACGTGGGGGACCCTAAGCCCTACGTATCAGACGTCGGGCGGGGGGGGGGGGGTCGCGGGGGGGGTTATCCTCTATCCCTCTCTGAGGTACCCGACACGCCTCCGCAATGCCGGCGGACATGGGCTAAAACCTGCGAAACCCCTCCTGTTTGATTTTGAGCCATACCCACATCCCACCTTCCGAGATTAGCTCGGCCAGTTGAAGCAGTTGCCGCTGGTGGCAGTGCAGGAGAGAGCGAAGAACGGGCGGGCTTCGGTTTTCTCCAAATGAAACTGTGGATGAAAACCCATCGAGTTTTCTCAAAACAACCATGAGGGGGTGTCTCTTTTTTTGAGTGGGGGAGACCCAAGCTAAATTGCAGCGTCCCTTTACAACTTACCCACGGAAGCCAAAAGTAGAGGGCTCGTGGCCCGTAGCGAGGGGGACTGCGTTGCTCGGCACAGGGGTGGTTTCTGGCGCCAAATGTTCAGGTCACTTGGCTTCACTGTTCCTGGTGGCTCCCAGCCATCCGTTTCCAAACCCTTTTGGCTTTTTAGTGTTTAGTGGCAACTTCCATTTAAACCACTACAGGTTAAACACTTAGCCGGGGGAGCTGAGGGCAGCCCAGTGTTGTTGACGTGTTCTTTTTGGTTTCTGTTGGTTCCACTTCTTCAGAGCGGTCACTGTCCATTTTTGTCATCCGATAAGGTCCTAGGTCCCCCAGTAGTGCCCTGATACCAATTTTTTTGGGGGAGGGTTCCCTAAAATAGACAGACAAAAATCGCGTACCCTTATTCTAACCTCTCTACTGGAGCACCTAGTCTTTGTCTACGGCCTACTTCTTCGTCCTACGGTGCTCGCTTTTTCTTAGGTGCACGCAGAGACGTCTGAAGTCGAACCTGTGCTTCCATTTGCTTAGGATTATGTTTTATTTTCCCTTGTTGGTTTTGAAAGGAACTTGTCACTACTGATTTTTTTGCACGGGTCTTAACCAAATGGAAGCGTGAGAGAAGATGATTGCCGAGGTCGATCATTTGAATTTCCCGGATGGACAAAACCGGTATGTATAGGGCTTCAAAGACTTCAAAGCTTCACTGGTCCCAGTGAGTTCTGTACGCGTTTTGTTCCCCCCCAAGCTGAAGGGTTGTAAAATATATGCCTTGGACGCCCATGAAGATCCTAAGTTGGTTTGCTAGCGAGCTCTCTTGGAAACCAACCTTTTACTGGGGTTTCCCCCCATTGCGAAAACTGCGTTTTGCTTGAAGAAAACTCACTGGCACCTGCATCTTGTCTAGATTCGGGCAATTCGTTCCTCTGCCAATGCACCCGGTGCAACAAACATGCCAACACGATTGGCCGTACATGGCGACATGTGGTTTCTCGACAGCAACGTCCTGATAAAAGTTCTGAAACAGAACAGAGCTCGCATTTTGTGTGCATCGGAGCTGTCACCCGGCGAAACCACCTCGTGTTTTAGTTTACCTTTGTTTCCCCTTGCCCCCCAGACCGAATGGATCCAAATTGGCGTCCTGCTGAACATGTTTTTTTTTGGCGGGGCTTCCCAAAGGCTCGGGAAGTACCCATCACAGCCCTTGGCTTTGCTGGTCACTCACTTTATGGGGTATATTAGCCTTCCATTGCTCAAGGATATTTGTATTCCCCTGTTGGTCTTAAAAGGGAAGTATCACTACTGGAAATATGTTTTCTTTCTCCAGGGGTCTTAAGCAAACGGAACTAGCCCCTTAAGTAAAGAGGGGTAGAGACCTGAGCATAGATGTTGGCTCGCTTTTTCGGGCAGGATGTGGGCCGCATCGTTGCCGCCATCTTCCAGCAGCCCAGGCCGGTTTGGATCAGCGAAGACTGCGGAGACAGCCGGCACATGGCGCAATTGTGGGCAAAGGGGATGAACCAACGGCTCAACGAATTGATTAACTTTCACGATTGGTCCAGGACCCTCAAAAAATTGTGGTGGGGCTCCGAATATGGTTTCCTTTTGCTTCATAGGCCAAATGTGCCCAAAACTGGGTTAAGCGTGTTCCCAACAAAGAATTCAATCGGGAGAGGGTCTCCCCCAATTCGAGATGTGTTGAATGCCAAGCGCGGAGTAGTCTATTTTGTTGTCCCTTAGAAGAAACCACAAGAGGGAGAATTGGTTTCTAAGGCGGACCTATTTCACCTGCGTTTAGAATCCTAGTTGCCCAAAGCAAATCAACCTTTGGGCCTTTTGTGGTGTTTCTCGTTGCTTTGCGCCACTCCACTCGATCGGAATCCTGAAGTGAGTTGTTTTATGTTTGTGTGCGGCTTCTCCGAGACTTGGACAAGTGGGCCAAAGTTGAGAAACCTGAATCACAGCTTCTCCGAGACTTGGACAAGTGGGCCAAAGTTGAGAAACCTGAATCACAGCTTCTCCGAGACTTGGACAAGTGGGCCAAAGTTGAGAAACCTGAATCACAGCTTCTCCGAGACTTGGACAAGTGGGCCAAAGTTGAGAAACCTGAATCACAGCTTCTCCGAGACTTGGACAAGTGGGCCAAAGTTGAGAAACCTGAATCACAGCTTCTCCGAGACTTGGACAAGTGGGCCAAAGTTGAGAAACCTGAATCACAGCTTCTCCGAGACTTGGACAAGTGGGCCAAAGTTGAGAAACCTGAATCACGGCTTCTCCGAGACTTGGACAAGTGGGCCAAAGTTGAGAAACCTGAATCACGACTTCTCTGAGACTTGGACAAGTGGGCCAAAGTTGAGAAACTTGAATCAACACTTCTCCGAGACTTGGACAAGTGGGCCAAAGTTGAGAAACCTGAGTCACGGCTTCTCCGAGACTTGGACAAGTGGGCCAAAGTTGAGAAACCTGAATCACGGCTTCTCCGAGACTGGCAATGTTTCGGTCTTGGGGGGTTTTGTTGACCAGAAATTGCTTGCCAAAGCCGCAAGTGCCCCATGCAAGTTCCAGAGAATTGGATTGGGGCAATCAATGGTGCATGTGCCGGTGATACTCCTTGGCTTTGGTGTATAGCTTCCCATGTCGAGCTCACTTCTGAATCGAGCTACGCTGCAGGTCCTTTTCTTGAAGATCTAATTCTTAGTGCAGGTTTTAGAGGGTATTGCGGAACTTGCAGATGCATGGGTGTGTGTTGTGGTTTTCTCAGCTGGTTTCAAGGGACACCCACTGGAAATCCGCGTTTTGGGGGGCCATTTGGCAGGGACTATGTGGGCAAGTACGTGCCGGCGTGCGCTGAGCACCTGAATGCGGACGAGCTGGTCCAGCATTTCACCACCGGTCTCAACACCAAAGTGCGCTTCGAGCGCGGAGCTCAGTTGGCTTCTCATGTGGCCATGGTTCAAAACCAATGGTACCATTTTGAGATAGGTG
This sequence comes from Effrenium voratum, assembly GCA_963377175.1. Taxonomy (NCBI): domain Eukaryota; class Dinophyceae; order Suessiales; family Symbiodiniaceae; genus Effrenium; species Effrenium voratum. Next base: position 95,811 of record CAUJNA010002724.1, on the reverse strand, counting down.
CACCACTCATTTTGGTTTATTTTAGTGGGGATTGGGATGTTCACTGGGGTACGGGGCTTTGACCCATGGCCATGTGGTGTTCAAGGGTGGCCTCTTTAAACCCAAGCAACAAACGGGTGGCCTTGTTTCCCATGGATGATGATTGCAGGAGGTGTTTTTTTGCGCCAGTGTCTGGTCCGTGGGTCGGTTGACTTCTTGCAACCCCAAGAGGTTTGATCAGAATCTCCTGAAATGGATGTTTTGTTCATTCCGGGACTCTCTGACTTCCGGGCGATCTTTGTTTATGCTAGGAAAGCTTTTCAGCTTTGGCACCGGGGCAAGAAGCTGGGGCTTGTGCTGTTTGGCCTGGGTTACAACCCTCCTTTCTTTTTGGAGGAAGAAAAGCACAACCAGGTTTACGAAAAGGGGAAGTGGATTCTTCGGTCACGCCACCCTTTAAGGAGTAGCCTGCCCAATATTATTTTTGCGAGTCACGACATATGAGCCAGAATCAAGTGTGTTTCGGTTGGGTAAAAATTGAGGTCGTTTCGGGGAGACATGTAATTGTTCCATGTTCATGAAACCCGCTTTGACCAGAAATGAAGGGGGCGGGAACGTAGCCGTGGTTGATCCGTCCAGTTCGGTCCTTCATCTCGCCCAGAAAAGTGGACTTCAACGTCTACTCAGCGCACAACACCCACGCGGCTTGGCTTCGGAATACAACGGACATATTATGTCTTTTGTGCTTGTTTTGGTAGACAGTAGATGGAGATTCCTGCTTGACCTGGCTGTTTCAAAATCTATCGGGGCCATCTATTTTTCCCAAAAGGACATCTATCATAGGTGACTCACTCAGGAGAAATAATTGACCATGTTTCCCAAGGTGAAATGTTTCACTCATCTATGCCTCCCAGGGTGAAATCATTTCACCTCACCTCGCTCAGTTCTCCAAAGCAAATCGACATGGGGGTGTCTTTTTGTGGTGGACCCCCCAAAACGGTGGTTTTCTTTTGTGGTGTCCCTTTCAATCCCACCAAAGAGGGTACCCTCAAAAAAGACAGACCCAGATGCTTTCGCTTTTTGGTGTTCCCTTTTGGGCCTCCAGCAGCCCTTTCAATCCACGAGCGGAGGAGCGTACTCAGGAACCGTTCCCCTTTGACTGAGTAAGGTGGCTAGTTCCCCCACCTAGGTGCCCTTTCTCACCCTTTTTTGGGGGGAGGCTTCCCCCACTAAAACTAAAATAATCTAAAATAGACTAACGGCAAAACAAATCGGGTACCCTTATTCTAACCTCTCAAGTCTGGACCTAGCCTTTAGTTTTGCCACATCTCAGTTGCCGGAAATCGACTGGATCTGACCTTTCGGTTTATACCCAAGATGGCTCACAGAAGGGGCACTTCAGGGAATGGACCGTGCTTCTGACCGATCACAGTCTGGCCAAGCGACTCGTATCAGAGATCTCAAAAACGGGTTTCTGTGTTTTCCTTTGGGCTGGGAGGGGGAATTACCCTCAAATACAAAAACGCCCAAATCGTTAAGTTGGTCTTAAAGTCGCCCACAACCCCATTCTAATGATGTAGCCTTCCCAGACGGAAGCCAGTTGCCTCTCTCAAGCTCGCTCGCCCCCATGATTGAGGACCTCTGCTTGATGTTTTTCTTATCTCAGGGTTTCGAAAATTGACAGAATACAGGGCGGTTGTGCCTTTCTTCAATGACACCTAGCTTAAAAGGAAACCAAAAGGAAACCAACCTTTTTTTGGGAGTCCCCTATTTTAAGACAGCCTGTCTTAGACCACCTCAATTTGTTTTCACTCTATTCACATGAAACCCTCTTATTGGAGGCCTTATTGGAGGGCCTTGTTTTTTTGGAAATCCGGCCTTGAAACTCTTTTCCACGGGGTTTTGGGTCGATTTCTTGAGGTTTGATTGCGACTTACCCGAGTTTGCACCCTTTGGGCTTTCTGGGTCTTCTGGGTCTTCTGGGTCCACCTTTGATACCATCGGAGACGGGAAAGAAAAAACTTTTTTGGGGGAGGGTTCCCCTAATAAAATAGACAAAAAAACAAGTTGGCCAACTTTTCTAACCTCTCTACTGCAGGACCTAGGCTGCCTTTTTTGCCCATGTCCCAAATCCCCCCGCGTGTCCCAAAGCGGTTGCCGTTAGACCCGGGCGCTGGGAGCTAAAAAGTTTGGGGCGCTCAAGGTGCTGGGGTCACGGATCTGGACCAAGATCATGCTCTACGCCAAGTTCTACAACCAGGATGCCTTCAAAAGAAGTGCGTAATAAAGAGCCTCTTTATAGATATATACATATATATATATGTATCATTAGTAACTATATATTTAGACATGGTGTGGATGAAAGTATGTGGGACGGGGCTAAAGCAACCTTGGGGTAATCCAAAAGTGGCACCCCTGGGTGGGTTCTCATTTGGATTCCCAAGACCTCCAGTGGGTGCAATGTCGTCAACTTCTTTTTTGGAGGGGGCAACGCCTTCAAGCACACCAAAAAGCGCCAGACAAAGGAAGAGAGAGAGAGTGGGAGTCGCATTGGGAGTGGAGATCCTTTCTGGCACCCTGGGTAGAAGCATTGGGCTTATCTAGAATGGACATAAAACCCTTGGTGATTCGTATCCCCTCCAACCATCTCCAACCCACTGCGTCGCCACAAATGCACGCAAGGGACGAACCAAAGCAAACCGCCCGTTCGCCTCATGGACATCCCGAAATCCTACAGTGGATGTGCAGACGAACCACCTCCTTCCATTTGCTTCAGAATGTGTTAAAAAAGAATATATATATATAGATTATTATTATTATTATTTTCCCCTATTGGTTTTGAAGGGACTCTATGACTACTGGAAATATTCTAATTTTTCCAGGGGGCTTAAGCAAATGAAAGGCTCGCTACCATGGAAACTCAGAAAGGGTCCCTGGGCACTTGTCTTCCCGGCACCTTCCCAGCGCCTGGATGAACTTACATGTCCCACTTCGTGACTTCAGTTTAGCACAGTTTTTGGAGCATGTTTAGCAAACCAAAGTTTCTCATGCTTACTCTTGGCCCAATCTGCTCCGCAAGTGAAGCCGCGCTTTATGTCCCGTTGCTGGCTACCACAGAGTCGTCTCCGCCAGCGAGGACTTGCTGAAACGCAGAGACCCGGCGGAGTCCAGGCGCGGTTGGAGCAGAGGTCCCTTTTGAGTCGGTGTGAAATGGATGGGGTTCCGCGGGTTTACATCGGTTTTCTGCCCCATGGACCAGGGAAGGCCAAGAAAAATTATGTTTCCGAAAGGTGAGTCGCCTGTTGGGATGTGTGTTTTTTCTCTCCAGGAAAAAGCCATACAAGGGTTCACTTTGGGAGTGGTCGAATGGTGCTCGCTTTCGAGAAGCTGACAAGGGCCCTTAACGGTCGGTCCGGTTCGCCTGGGCAAGTCGCTTTGGGCTCTCTGGGGCTCTCGAGGCAAATGCCTTTCAGAAGCATCTGAATGTCAGTTGAGTTCCGTCAAAGAAGCCTTTTTGGGCTTGGGCGAGTGTAGTAAACTAAAAAGTTGGGCGACTTTTTTTGGTCCCAAGAGTGGTCAACTTGTTGTTGTTTATCTTGGCTACACTGCAGCGGCTACACGTTCTTCGCATAGGTGTCCTTTTTGGCTGTTTTGCTAGAACAATAGATGGCCCTGGTTTACCTGGTGGTTTGATCATCTACCAGGGCCATCTATTTTTTCCCTAAGAGGACACCTATGGTTCTTCGACGTTCTTCCTGCAACGGACGGTTTTTGTTTTTGGACACTTCAGGCGCTTGGTGCCGGAGATGCTGAGCTTTGCAGATTGGGTCAGCCAGCACCAGCAGGACTGACTTGCCCAAAACCCCACGCTTTCGAACTGTTGAACGTTTAGCTTCCATTTGCTGAAATGAATAGTTATTCTTTCCCCTTGTTGGTTTTAACAGGAATTTGTCACTACTGGACATATATTTTATTTTTTCCAGGGGTCTGAACCAAATGGAAGTTATTGGGGATTATGAGGCCCCTGATTGATTATTTCAGGGGTGCCCCCCTTTTTAGTGGGGATTCAAACCTCTCTTGGAGACAAGAACACCTCATCAATATAGCCGGATAATTCCTCCCGGGTCAATGGTGTTTGTTTCCTTGGTGTGGGCTCTCTCGACACAAGGCTTACGTAAGCTCTGAGATGTTTGCTTTTTTCACCCTTCCATTTGCTTAAGACTATTTTTCCCTTGTTGGTTTTAAAAGGAATTTATCACTAGTGGAAATAGTTTGCAGCTTTTCTTCCAGTCGAAAAAACCAAATGGAAGCACCTGGAGGAGATCGAGACTGTCGCGGAGCCACCCGACACTTTGCCGGACGTCCCGCCTCGCCATGAGTTGATGGATCATGTGGAGGTTTGAGATCGGATCTGCAGTGAGGCCTCGCGAAGAAACACGGCAGCCGCCTTTTGTTGCGGTTGCGCCCCAGTAGTGCCCTTCTCTCCCCTTTTCTGGTTGGGAGGGTTCCCCTACTAAAATAGACTACAGGAAAAAGTTGGTACCCTTATTCTAACCTCTCTACTGGAGGACCTAGACCCTTTTCGGTGGGTTTTTCAAGGAAACCAAAAGGAACACCACCCTTTGCTTAGGGGTACCTAAGAGACGACAACGGCACATTATCGCTGTTTCCTTTTTCTTCTGCTCATGCGAGCCACACTCAGAACCCGAGTAGATGAAGGTTACTAAGGGATAGTCCTATCCATAAACAGGTGCAGCCGCCCTTGGGTAGACCATTCGAATACCAGATTTTGATTGTGACGGCGCTTTGGGGAGGTCCCTTTTGAAATCAAACGTAGGGCTCGGGGCAAAAGAGGGTCACTAGTTTAAATCCCGACTCAAACATTGCCGAAATCCAGCGAGTTGTCTCAGCCACCCGATAGTTGAACCATGTTTCTGGTTGCTCTCCTGCAGATTAACATGGATTGCCAAAAGAACACCTTTTCTAGAGGAACTGGTTGAACAAGGTAGGAAGGCCTATACAAACCTGTCAAGGACTGTTGTCATGTACCCTTCAGATCCTCAGCGACCCACGCTGGGAATGCAGCCATTCGCACTCGCTTTCTTCTCGCTGCGCAGCTTGCGGCTTGGAATGAGCCCCAGGGTTCCGGCTGGTTCGAAGCTCTTTTGGAAGGGCTTGAAAGGTGAGATAACACCCTTTGGTTTGCCTTTGAACCCGCTCCAAAAAGGGCACCCACAAGAAATACAGACCCTGGACTTCGAACTTTTTGCCGGAGGCGTTTTCATCTTTTTGATGTTGGCCTATCAACTCCGATCAATTGGAAATTGCTTCAGCTCAGTTGTTCGAAAGGCGGGCGACATGGCACGAATGTTGCTAAAACACACGTTGTTCATTGGTTGTTATATGGTCGGATTGCTTCAGCATTCCGTCCATGCATGTTGACATCCGGTGCCACGGATTTAAGAAGAACCTTCTCGGCTGGAAAAAGCGTGCATGCCAGGTTTTGGACCAAAAAAGGGTTCCTTTCTTTCCCCAGGGTCACTGAACAACTGAGTCAAGGTATCTCACGGCCACGTTCAAAGCCGTGTTATTGCGCCCACGAACGTGAAAAAAACGTTGGTTGAACCGGGAAAAAACGTGAGTTAACTTGATTGGTGTTTTTGTTGCCCATTGAAGTCACACTAAAATTTTGTGTCTAGGTTTCACTCGAGCAACTCGGAGCCAAGAAGGTGTTTTTCAGACCGCTTATAGGCAAGCCGAGACCTCCAGCGCCCGTCGCGTTCACACGGGGCCTTCCCTTGAAAGAATTGCTGGGTGAATTAGAACGACCTCACACGACCACACCCCAAATGGTGGTTTATGTGGGGAATAGCCCCCCTATTTCAGGCTGGTTACATATTGTCATTCATTTAGAAACTTAGGCCCACAGAGTTCGTAAAGAGCCAACGAGGTGATCGAAACCATACCCGGGTAAACATCAACTTCCAAAAACAAGCCCCGCATTTTCGAACGAAGATGTTGGGCCTAAAGACTACCAGGGGCGTCTGGAAGATCATTCTAACTGACCGTGCAGGTATGTTTTGTTTTAGTGCCAAGAAAGGGGTCGTATTTTCCCAGATCCCAGTTACCATGGTAGGTCAGGAGCCATGTGTTCAGTTTTGAAGGGTGGTTATACAGGCAAATGGATCTGGGTTTGGTTCCAAAGTTTTTCCTAGTCCCGTAGAATCCCATCCTTGATTGCCGGGACCCCGAGAAGAATTTCGCGCTTTGGGTGTCTGAAATCGAGACACCACCCTCGACTTCGGCTGCTGGAAATGCGAATGAACCGGAGCTGACCCTTCGGTTTCCCGTGTTGGTGTATTGTCTTCCATTTGCTGAAATGAATAGCTATTCTTTCCCCTTGTTGGTTTTAATAGGAATTTATCACTACTGGACATATTTTTTATTTGTTCCAGGGGTCTTAACCAAATGGAAGTTGTTAGTGACCCTCAACTTTCTGGTTCTCTGCAGGGAAGGAGAAATGGAGTCACCCCTATAAACCATCCCCTCTGGTTTCGTTGAAAGGAATCCCTAGGTTCATTCCCAACACCCGTGCTCGGACATTCCCTACTAAGCACCAGCAAGCCAAAGGTGAGTGACCGCCTTTTTTTCCTGAGTCAAAGAACAACTGGCTGTGGGTCAAAACCCATGGGATCCCATTTTGGTTAGTAGGCGCCCCACCCATTTTAGAACCTATTTTAGTTGGGATGGGGATGTTCACTGGGGTACGATTTGGATTTTGACCCATGGCCAACTGAGTTCTGCTCATGGCACAACCTGCCCAAAAGGAGCAGATCGCAAAAAGGCGCGAGCGGATGGCAGCGATGGTTTACCTGGGAGTAAAACCCAGTTGTGCAGTTGCGCCTTCTAAATTCACGTTTCTTTGGCTGGGTTCCCCCACTCAATATGATCAACCCAACAAAAGCTCCTGGGCGACTGGGAAAGTGTTACATCAATCAGTGGTTTGTCCCACAGGTGGTTCTTTCCGTGGTGATTTTGCGCGTGTAGCTGTTGTATGTTTCCAACAGGTTCATGTTTGCCGCAGGCCCATGGAACCCTCAAAGGTTTGGTTTTCGTCTTGCGCCGTGTTTCCTAGTTCCCCTATCTTGTTCCTTCTTTCCCCTACGAGTGGAAGCAGTCGTGGCTGGTGGGGATTTGACGCACCCGACAGTTGAAGTGGCAACTGGGGCCACCTTGCACC
>CAUJNA010002724.1:77119-85992 GCA_963377175.1 Effrenium voratum | reverse complement strand
ATGACTCCTTGCAATGACTCCTTGCAATGACTCCTTGCAATGACTCCTTGCAATGACTCCTTGCAATGACTCCTTGCAATGACTCCTTGCAATGACTCCTTGCAATGACTCCTTGAAACAAGCAAGGAGTCAAGTGCAAGTTGCAAGTGCAAGGAGTCAAGTGCAATTGACTTGCGAGGAGTTAAAATCTCTTCTAGGGCGGCGGGGTAGTGCCGACGACACTACACGAAAATCGACCCTCTGCGGGGATCGGCGTGGTCGAGGTGCAAAAACCCATGGTTTTTTGCGATTTCTAAAGTTCCCGCGCGACCCTCTGCGGGGATCGGCGTGGTCAAGGTGCAAAAACCCATGTTTTTTTTGCGATTTCTAAAGTTCCCGCGCGACCCTCTGCGGGGATCGGCGTGGTCGAGGTGCAAAAACTTGAGGTTTTTTGCGATTTTTAACATGCTCGCGCGACCCTCTGCGGGGATCGGCGTGGTCGAGGTGCAAAAACTCGAGGTTTTTTTGCGATTTCTGCGGTGCTCGCGCAACCCTCTGCGGGGATCGGCGTGGTCGAGGTGCAAAAACCCATGGTTTTTTGCGATTTCTGCGGTGCCCGCGCAACCCTCTGCGGGGATCGGCGTGGTCGAGGTGCAAAAACTCGAGGTTTTTTGCGATTTCTGCGGTGCTCGCGCAACCCTCTGCGGGAATCGGCGTGGGCGAGGTGCATCGAACTGGTCCTCGGGAGTTGTCTCGTGGTTCGCGCGCCTGCTCCCGGAACCGGCGGGTCGCGGGTTCGATTCCTCCCTGGTCCGCGGGCGGGCGTCGCAAGATGCAACTTGCATTTTAAAGCAACTTGCGCAGAGCAACTTGCGCAGAGCAAGTTGCACAGAGCAACTTGCGCAGACCAACTTGCACCGACCAGTTTGCGCAGAGCGCCTTGCCTAGAGCAACTTGCGCAGAGCAACTTGCGCAGAGCAACTTACGCAGAGCAACTTGCACAGAGCAACTTGCACAGAGCACCTTGCCTGGTGCTGTCTCGCGCTTGCTTCACGAATGCTTCGTGTAGGGAAAAAGAACGCATCCTGCAGCGTTGGGCTTTCGGGCCAACCGTGGTCTAGTTTTGAATTCATGTGGTTTTCCGTGTTAAAGCCACAGAAAGTGATCAACTTGTTTTTACGGAGGGGTCAACAGCAACCAAGATTGGAGAACAAGGGACAATCCCAGCCATGTGATTTTGATCAGTTCGTTTGGTTAGACTTCCATTTGCTGAAATATATATATATATATTGTGTGTGTTTGTTTTTTCAATTTTCCCCCTGCTGGTTTCAACGGGGATTGATCACTGCTGGACATGTGTTTATGTTTTCCAGGGGGCATAAGCAAATGGAAGTAGTTTGGCTAGACATAGATGTGTTCCACTGGTTCAGAATGGTTTTATGCCCCATTGACCAGGGAAACCCATCTATGAACCAAAAGGTCACCTATGCCATGAATTGAACCAAAGGTCACCTATGCCATTTGCTGAAATGAATGTGGCTTGTTACCCTGGCGTTAAAGGGAATCATATCACCACGCTGGAAATGGTGTTGTTGTTTTGTTGCCAGGGGACTTACAAAAATGGAGGTGTTGAGGGGTTTCAACCTGCAAAATCAAGTACCCTTTCTCCCACAAATCGCATTTCAAGGGTGAGCATCATTGTTTGACAAAGGGGCCCTTTGTCCGGCGCCATGTTTATTATTTCTTTCCGGCAAAATCAAGAGCAGGACATGGATGATCATTTACCCACGAGCAGAAGAGCAAAATGGAGGCGTTCAATCAGCTACCAGTCAAGTATCAACAAAGGGTCTTGCCACAATCGAGTTGCACGTATCACGATCTGGATGTGGGTCAAAAAAGCGTGCCCAAAATGGAACCGTGGTAAAAGGAAACGTGGACTGAAACCTGCGGTACAAAATCCGATTTTCGCCGGGCTGGGTGCTGGCTCGCCAGCAGAGTTTGCCATTTTCTGTTGCACTCCAGGGGATTTCCTGCTACCGGATATATCTGGGTCTGTTCTTTTTGGAGTTGGTACCCCTTGTTCCGAGGGAAAACACCAGTTGAATCTTAAGAGTGGGTTGGTCCCCCCCCCAAAAAAAAAAACAAGAAGCGGCCCATTTGGACCACTGCGTTTTTTTGTTCCCATGGCGACCAATGCCTTTGCAGCCAATCCGGGAAGTCCAGGCCCCGCACGCCTATGGCATTTTGGATCTGGCGGAGGCGATGGATCGATCGGGCCTTTGGGTCGGGGTGCCATCTGAGACTTGAAGTGCAACCAAAATCGCTATGAAGGTTGTCTCACTCCCTGAGTTCGTTGGATTCAGGTTTTGTTTGGAGCTTGGCATTTTTTTTTGTAAATGGCTTGGGGAAAATCCGCTGGATCGGAGGTGAGGTTTGGCGCGGTGACCCAACTTGGCTGGTTGGCCTCGAGAGAGACCAATCCAAAACGGGCACCATTTTGAGCAACGCACGTGGGCGCCCAAAACCGATTCTCATTGGCTTCTTTCGGCTCCTCGCGTTGCGGAGCCGAGACAAAGCCTGAACCATGTTTGAGCCAACAGTCAGCTCGGGTGTTGGACGCTGCATCCCCTGCCGTTTCTTTGACTCTTCTTTAAAGCGAAAGAGGATGACTGATACGGGAAAGACCGCCCTCGGCCATGGAGAGCTCAGGTTTTGGGGCCAACTCGGGCCAAGGGAATTTGATTTGACAAGGGAAGGGTGAAACCCACTGGGCGAAAATTGCTCCACAGACCTCTACGTAGTGCCATAGCTTATCACTTGAGCTGTTCTTCATGCAGGGCTTCCTCCAGTTCCCTTTTGGAACCTCCAAAAGTGGCGATCGTTTCAATGAAACCCACTGTGATTTTGTATCCAGAACATCCAGTGACCCCTGTTTTAACCAGCAAAAAATGTGTTGGTTGCAAGTGCACAGTCTACCCTAAAGACAACCACCCCCCCAGGCTGGAAAATAAATAGGAAAACAGGTCGGCCAACCTTTTTCTGTCGTATCACCAGGGAGCAATTGTCGTTTCCCTGGCGTCCAAAAGGAACGCAGAACCAAATGCAACGGACCCAGAAGGGACACCTGAATCAGTCAATCTGAGTTGATGTTCTGACAATACTGAGGATGGACGAAATCCGTTGGCACCACAAAATGAAACCATGGGAAACCATTGTTTGTTGGTATTTACAGGGCAAGCATCATTCCAGGGTTTCTTAGGCGCCGCAGGATATTGCCCACTCAGAATATCTGTCGTTTCACAGCTAGGGGACCCCCTCAAAACGCCGGGTTGCAGAAATCCCCGTAGAAAAACGATGTTTAGGAAAGGGTGTTTAAGACATATTCCCCACGATGCTTAAACTGGCCGGAGCAAAGGCATTAACCGGAACTCTGCTAACATGTTTGGATGCTGTTTGTTAAGGCCATGAAGGAGCCTTCAAGATCGGGGCTTCCCGACCTTCCAACACGTAGACTGGTGCGCGCGGAAAGGAATTCCAGTCCAGCGCGTGGACTCTGGCTGATTCTATTGCTCCTTACCTTTATGATTGGCACTGGCGGATCATCATTCAACTTTGTTGCAACCAGCGGCGCCTCTTTGCTGTATTTTGCGGTCGGTGGCAAACTTGCAGCTGGTTAGATGTCTTCATCGTTTGAGGGCTCAAGGCCCAAAGAAGTTTGGTCCGTAAACTCAGTCGGCAAGTCTGCAAGGCAACATGTGAGCCATCCTGGGTTAGTGCCGCGGCTTCAGCCTCCGGGAAGATTTCAGGTGACGAACTCCCTGCGTTCCTGGAACCTAAAACTTTGTGCGAACACCATGTTAGTGGACAATGCTTATGTCCATGAACTTTTTTGGGCCAATCCACTCGCTCGGATGTGAGAATTTCTTCTTTTGTTCAGCTGCTACTCGTATTTCTGCAAGACCGTCATTGGCTGTAGGCTAGGAACTGCAAAGCCGCAGGTGGTCCTGGACGGGCGCACAGAGCATTTGGTCAAGTGCGGGGCTCTGGGGGGGGGGGGAGGTTTGGGAGCAGCTGAGAAGAACCAGGTGGCTGTGGTTGTCAAAACTGGGTCCCCACAATGGAACCCCTGGTAAATGGAACCAAGGACTAAAGCCTGTGGTCCATATCCTGGTGGTTTAATTGTAAACGCTTCGCGTTGCCCGCCTCGGCCCAGCCTAGTTTGAGGGAAGGGTCAGGAACACCGAAATCCAGTGTTGGGAAGGTCCGAATACCTGAAGCTGGCTCCAGACAAGTCAGACAAGCCGGCCTCGCCTGGTTGGGCTGGGCCACAGGCTAGTCTCAGACACATCAGATAAGCCTGCGCTGGGCCTGAAGCTAGTCTCGGGCAGCTTGGCTGGACCTTGCTTGCGTGGGTTGTTGGTTGAGCTGAAGCTAGTTTACGGCGGGCTGGGCAGCCGCACTGAGGGGGCTGGGCTATGGCTGGGCTGGGCCTGAGGCCAGTTTCAGACACGTCAGACAGGCCTGGCCAGCAGGCGGACTGGGCTGGGCTAGACGCTAGTTGAGCCCAGGCTGGTGAGGCCCAGTCTCGGCGCTAGATAGGCTGAGGCCTGCGAGTCTCAAACCGGGTGGGCTTGGGTGGGGTTGGCTTAGGCGGGTTGCTGGTTGGGCTGGGCCTGAAGCTAGTCTCAGCCACGAGGCTGCGAAGCCATGGGTGGTGCTGGGCAGCTGGATTATGGTGTTGGTTGCGCCTGGAACTTCGGCTGGCTGGGCTGAGCTGTGCTTGGGCGGGTCGCTGGATGGGCTGAGGCTGGGTAGCGAGTTGCTGGCTAGGCTGGGCCTGAGGCCAGTCGCAGACACGTTTGACACGCCAGCAGGCGGGCTGAGGGACTGGGCCTGAGGCTAGTCTACCTTGGCACACTGGGTTGAGCCTGCTGGTGGGCTGGGAGCTGGGGGCCGGTAGTGGCTGGCATGCCCTGAGATGCGCTGGGGCCTGGGCTGGGCAGGCTTTAGCTAGTCTCAGCCACAAGGCTGCGAAGCCATGGGTGGGTTGCTGGCTGCCGGGCAGCCGGACCAGGCTGCTGGTTGTGCCTGGAACTTGGGCTGGGCGGGCTGGGCTGAGCTGTGCTTGGGCGGGTTGCTGGATGGGCAAGGCCTGTTTCATACACACTTGGGCCTGAGGCTGGGTGGCGAGTTGGCTGGGCTGGGCCTGAGGCCAGTCTCAGGCTGACGGGGCTGGGCCTGCTGGATGACTTGGGGCCAGACGCGAGCAGGAGGTCAAGGCCTGGCCAGCCTGGGGCTGAGTTGCTTGGGCAGCCGGACTGGCGTTAGACAAACCTGACCTTGGGGCCGGCCTAGGGCCTGGGCTGGGCGCTGGGCTGGGCTTGCTGGATGACTTGGTAGGCCTGTTTCAGACAAGCTTGGGCTTGAGGCTGGGTGGGGCTGACAGGCCTGGCCAGCAGGCGGGTTGCTGGTTGGGCTGGGCCTGAGCCTAGTCTCAGACACGTCAGGCAGGCCTGGCCACCAGGAGGTCATGCTTTTCAGGACAAAAAAGCAATTTTTTTTTAGTGATTTTCGCAATTGTCAGCACATTTTCGACAAAAATGGACCCATGGAGCTGGACGCCGACGAACCCCGAAAATTTCAAGGCCCGCCGGACAGGATTTTGGGTCCAGCCGACATGGGTGGGTGGGGGGGTGATTTTGGTTTGGGTGAGGGGAAAAGCGAAGATTCTCTTTGGAGAAGAGATCTGAGCGCCCTTGGCCCCTTTGGGGCCGAGGTGGAACCAAGGACTAAAGCCTGTGGTCCATATCCTGGTGGTTTAATCTTGACCCACACCCATGTGAGTTTATCTGACTTGACAGCAAATCAACCAAACTGGACCTTTGATTCCTTGGTCTTATATGGCCCAAATCCAGCTTTACTTCTGGATGTCTGTTTGCCAGCGAGTTTTTCTAGGCATTGAGCAGCTGCATGGTGGGGGGGAAAAGGAAATCGTAGCCCAAAGGGTTTTGAGACATGGTGAGAGCCTCCCAACATCGTTCCCCGCATTTTGAAGGCCAGAGGGGGCAGAAGTGTGGGGTGTATCTGCAAAGTGGATTCACCATTTTGAAGCTTCACAAGATTACTTTGACCTAACCCACATGGAACAGGGCTACTTTCCACATGCTCACCCCAACAGGCGGGGATGGTCATTGGAATTCTTAGTGACACTCACGGAACAATCAAAAGAATTACCTCTGGAGCATTGCCCTAACTATGAGCAACATACTTGGAATGGGGTTGGGTATTTTGAAGCCGACTTTTTTTGTTTGATTCTAAGAGCAAACCCTCCATTTGCTTAAGTCCCCAGGAAACAAAAATCCATATATGTCAAGTAGTGTTTCGCTTTAACACCAACAGGGGAACTAGAAAACGAACACCTTTAGCAAATGCAAGAGTTCCTTTTGACTGTACCTCTTTCTTTGCCCCCAATTTTAGTTCCTTTTGACTGTACCTCTTTCTTTGACCCCACTTTAGCAACCAGGCAAGAAATGGAAATTACTTCGGAGTCCAAGCTTCAAGAAAAGCAACTGGGCCTTGGCACTATATCAACTCGAGACACATCCAATAACTCATTTCGAGGGTTCCCCTTCTTTGTGGGTTGAACAAGAAACCAAGCGGAAAACCACAATTGTTTTTTTGGGGAGTCTCCCTAAAAAAGACACCCACATAGGCTGGTCCAGTGGATGTGTTTGTCACCTTGACCAAGGCTTCCAACTTGTTCCGACATCCTAGACACCCCCCGGCTATTTACATTGAGACCCCTTTCCCAGTGAGTAACGAACCGAAAAGCCCAAAGCAAATAGAAGTCCTTGAAACACCGTGGCCAAAGATTGGAAACGGCACGGACCCGTGCAGTTCAACGTTTGGCGCTTCTAGCCCAAAACCGCAACTGCTCAGAGAGGGCACCAAGCCCCTTTTCAAGTGGTGTCTGTAAGCTTGGACGCCCAACACGGCTTGGGTTTCCGTGTGGTCTTCCTTCAAAGCCGACCAAAATCCAGGGGGGGCCCCAAAAGACGACACAAACCGAGAGCCCAAAACCCGTCGTGAGACCTGCCTCGCTCGAAGTGACGTCGCGTTTAGGATTCGCAACCCCTGGGGGCAGAACGCCCCTCGCACCTGGAAGGGCAAGTGGGGCAAGGACCCGTCGAAGGGTCGAAGGGTCGAAGGGTCGTTCATGTCCCCCCCTATGAATCAACCCCAGTTTATTCATGGGGTGGTGTTCCCCTCCAAAAGTGAACAAGCCCCACTAAAACCGGGTACACCGTGTTCATTAGCTGCCAGGGTCGCAAGGTCGAAGCGGGTTTGATTTGTGTGGACCTGAATATCTGAATGTGCGACCGACTCCAAAATTGTGATGGACTTGAAGACCTTCTGCCTGAGTTCCTGGAGTTTAGTCACTTTTTGGGGGTTGGACCAATTTAGTGGTAGATCACATGTTAGGTTGCTTGTTTTGGCCAATCCGCTCGAGAAGTGAGAATACCCTGGATTAAGCAACCGGATTCCAACTTAAATATATAGGACATCCCCGGATCCAAGTCATCCTTGGGCTTATTCACGTTGGGCTTCCAGGAGAGGAGTCCAATCCTGGAGTGCATCCGAGGCTCCCCTCATGTTGCGTCGCCGGTCAAAGTACGCCAAGTCCTCCTTGCGAAAACGGTTTGGATGTGGCCTTTCTGGATCCCTGGATATGAAAAGAGCGCCAAAAGATTACTGAAAAGGAACCAACAGGGGAAGAACTCAAGAAATCCAGAAGCGCGTCCAAACCTTCTGCTACTCCAGCCTTCACCCGCAAGTGGCCTTTTGTCATGGCCAAAGAGACAAGGTGGTTCTGGGCGAACCACACGTGCTGTGGGTATTGATACTACTCTCTGAAAACGGGGAGAGAACCGAAACCCTCTTGAAAACGGGGGGTGGCTAGGGCTGGAAACTCTCTGAAAACGGGGAGAGAACCGAAACCCTCTTAAAAACGGCGGGTGGTTGGGACTGGAAACTCTCTGAAAACGGGGAGAGAACCGAAACCCTCTTTAAAACCCTCACATGGTTTGCTGGAACCCTCTTGAAAACCTTGGGAGTGGGTGGGGCTGGAATCTCCCTAAAAACGGGCAGAGAATCGGCAAGTATGGGTGTGGGTCAAAATTAAACCACCAGGATATGGACCGCAGGTTTTAGTCCATGTTTCCATTTGCCAGGGCAACCCATTTTGGGGTACCCTACTGTTGACCCACAGCCAAGTGACCACAGCGGTAGGACTGGACGGGCTGGACGCCGGAGCTTCAAAAGCAGCTCAAGGTCACCAACAGCTCAGGCCAGGGAGGCGTAGACCAAGTCCTCATAGGCGCCACGATGGGCGAAATCCGTTCGCACCACCGAAGAAACCCTAAAATGATTGTTTTGTTAGGTAAATGCCAACAAACGTTATAAGTTATGGTTTCAGCCATGGTTTCCTAGGTGCCGCGAACGGATTTCATCCATCCACACACTACAGTAGGTTTTGCAAGAGGTTCGGTGAAAATATCCTGATTTGTCTCATGGCCATTTGGGAGGGACAGAGGGGGCGAACCCTAGATGTCACCCACAAAGACCAGGGACTTACTAGTTTTCCCATGTCAAGCCGGAGAAGCATGTATTTTTTACCATGGCTCACAATCAAAACCCAGATAGGTGAGGGTTAGCATGTATGGGGACAGTCTTCTTGCCACAAGTGGCGCATAAGAACTGGCTGGCCTTTTAGTTCTTTACCACACGTGTTGGGTAGACGCTCTGAGCACCCGTTTTGATCATGACTTCCTTGTTAGCATCTATCGTGGGGTCTCAAAAATCTGGAATGGATCATCCAAGTTCAGATTCACCCA
>CAUJNA010002724.1:64619-74619 GCA_963377175.1 Effrenium voratum | reverse complement strand
TGGTTGGTTGGTTGGTTGGTCGTTCTTGCCTGCATGGTTGTTTGGGTTTGGGCTGGTTTGTTTGTAGGTGCGCGTTTGTATGTTTGTTTGTGTGCGTGCTTCTGTTTTTGTGTGTGTGTGTGTGTTTCTGTTTGTTTGCTCGTTGGTACGTGTTGTGTGTGTGTGTGTGTGCGTTTCCCTCAGCACTGTCCCTAGACCTTGCCTCAATCGGACACGTTGGCACCGTTCATCTCTTCTTTCTTAACGTTCTAATTTGAATTCAACCCCTCTTTGTTCACCTTCAGCCCCCCTTTGCCTCCTGCCTCTCGTGAGTCCATGAAGCAGCTCAACCAACCCATGCTCCCTGACCCCAAGACTGTAAGCTCAAAGCCAGCCCTGCAAGAAAGCCAGTGTGCGAACCCGCCGCAACTCCACTCTAGACTGGGTTGTTCATCAAAGGCAGTCTCCTATTCTCTCTGCTTTTGGGATATGAAAGGACTTGGACCCCTTTCAGTAGATGTTCCGAATGCGATTCTGGATTGGGATTGGCCAAGACCAAAATTTGAAACAGCTCAGCCTTTGATCGATCTTCCGGTGTTGAGCGGGGGGGGGGGTCCTATGAAGTCTTGGAGCCCTTTTCAACCCCAGCTTCCCATACTTAAAGGGGCGATCAGGTACTTAGGAGGCCCCAAAATGGATTGTGTGTTCTCCTTGTGGCTTTCCTTTCTTAAAAAAAAACCCACCCAAAAAAGACAGCAACGGACCCATGCTGCAGGGCTCCACCCCCCCCCAAATGGGAAGGAAGCCATCGGCCGTCGCTGAGGAGTACTTCGCACAGGTGGAGATTTGCCGAGTCCACCGTGGCTGGCAGGAGGCGGAGTGGGCGTCCAAAACGGCCCCCCCGGTTTCTTTTACTAGGTCCCCCAGCAATTCGTGCCCTTTCTGACCAACTTTTTTGGTTGGGAGGGGGAACCCCTACTAAAACAGACTACAGACAAAAGTTGGTACCAACTTATTCTAACCTCTCTACTGGAGGACCTAGTTTACACGTCACCAGGGGTTTGTTGGGAGTGAGTACATGTGTCAACAAAGTGAGGGCTCCTTGGGAAGCGTTATTCTTTCTTTTTGGTAAGTCGGGGACAGCTGTAAAAAAGTGTTCAACTTATTTCTCCTGAAAACATTATCCTAGACGATTCATCCTTTGGTCCTGGGCCTTGAACCCCCTCCCTGAGCTATGGGAAGCTACCAGCTACCCCCGGAATACCTCCAATCCCACTAAACACTTTAGGGGGTTGGACCATTTTAGTAAACCAAAAGTTGGGTTTTCCCCTTTTGGCCAATCCATTCGATCGGGTGATTGGCGGAAATTATGGGTTTCAACCAGTGGCTTGCCCAATGATCCCACCCCGCGTGTCGTCCGATTGATCCGTAGGTCCGCCAGAAGGCATGGCTGCCCTCAGGCGTGGGCGCTGGCGAGGCAGGGCAAAGTCTCCTTTGAGGGGGCCGCCGCCGCCTGAGTGCCCAAAAGCGATTCCCACTGAAAGACCTCAATGGTCCAGGGCTTACCCTTCCATTCTTGTCAGCCATCGTTTTTCAAGAAACAAACAGCTCTGCAGAAGGAAGCTGCTAGGTCTTGGCGTAGGTTTGTCGTCACTGCCCAAGTTCCTGGACCGCATATTTTTTCCGGGTTTGGACCGTTTCTAGGTCCCCCAGAAGTGCCCTTTTACCCCTTTTTTGGGGGAGGGTTCAGGGTTCCCCTACTGAAACAGACTACAGAGAAAAGGGCATGCTTATTCCAACCTCTCTACTGGAGGACCTAGAATAAACTTGGACTTTATGAGGTCTGTGGAACCTTTGCCCACGGAAGCTGGCCCACGATAGAAGGGATGGTAAAGGCCGCCCGTGGGTGTCTACACCCTCAGATGATGATCATGATGATGATCATGATGATGATGAGGAGGAGGAGGAGGAGGAGGAGGACGAGGATGATGACGATGATGATGATCATGATGATGATGCTGATGCTGATGCTGAACGATGATAGATGATGGTTATAACTTCCGTATGATGGTATGGAGGAGCAGGAGGAGCAGCAGTTGTTTCGAGCAAGCATCGTTTGAACTTGAGCACCACTTGCTGGCCCAGACCTCCGGCGCCGCTAATCGGGGTGTCCCTTTCCTCACTCCCGGAGTTACGTTTCGGACTCCATTGTCACGGTTTTGGGTGTGGACCATTTTAGCACCTAGAACGTGTGGTCACTTTTTGTTTTGGGCCTATCCACTCCATGAGTTTCAATGTTCTACCTCACATTCACCCTTCACTTTCTATCTCCTCCTTTCCGTCTCTCTGTTCCGTCTGGAGTGATAGAGTGAAGCGAGACAAAACAGAAAGGAATGGAGAAGAGATAGACAGAGGAAGAGGAATGTGAGGTAGAACATTGGCTACCACTGTTTGGCTGAAACTCACCGATGGAGTGGATTTCTTGTTCAGCACATCCTGAAATGTTGTATTGGGAGATCCCAGTGACTTTGATTTAGGCCTGGGAAGAGCGAAACGGCATGGCCTCCCAAAGGTTTATATTATTTTATATTCATCCAACCCGCTGCACACCGATTGCCGCACCGGCGGATGCCAAACCGCACAAAAAGTCAGGCCTTTGACCTATTGCTGGAGGAGAAGAGCAATGTGGACATCGCCTTTTGGCAGGCCCGACCGATGCCTTTTTCAACGCTCGTTTGCTTCTAAGTGGTTTCAAGAGAAATGCAGGGCCCAGGTTAAGCCTCAGAATGGTTTTTGGATGTGTGCTTTTTGGAAGGGACCCCTTTAAACAAGCCAGAAACCGGCCTCAAACATAACACCCCCAGTGAGGTTTCTGTCTGCTATGCGTACTTGAATGCGCTCGTGCCGGTGGAACTGGTCCAAGGATACACCCCCAGCTTGTTTCAGGCATTGGCTCTCGTGTCGCACAGACAGACCGGGAGAGAGAAACAGCAAAAAAAGAGAGAAGGAGAGAAACAGAGAAAGAGAGAGAGAGGAGTGCCAATTTGTAACCTCCTGACCCGCTGTTGATCCGTGTCCAGAGGAACCCCCCCCCCCACCGATTGAAGCAGCACTGGTCGCAACCAAGGAGCGCCACAGCACCCGGGAGGGAGCGCCAGCACCTCAGCTCGCGGCGGCGCCCGTGGATCGAGGGGAAAAACGAGCTCGCCATAGGGATCTTTTCAGAGGGAGGGGGTAGGGGGGAGGGGGGAGGGAGGATGCGGAGGATGTGCAGTTGGAGGTCTCTTTTGCTTGGGGATCCAATTCTTACCTCGTGCGGATTGGTGGGATGTGCAGGTGGAAACTAGGTCTTTTGCTGGGAGCTGGGTTGTTGTGCCCGATGTTGGGGGAAATCCGTTTGATCCCTGTTGGGCAATATCGCCTTTAAAAAAAGCAAAACGTGGTTCCTTAGTTCCAGACTTGTTTTTTGTTTTTCTCGGGGCTGTTGGGCGTACCACCTGGGCTCAAACTTTTCCAGCCCCCCTCGCCATGAAGTCGAAAGCGCCTCTTCGAAGTCGGACTCCGCCGCGGAGGTTGGGAGCCACCTGCATGAATGTGGATGTGGGCCTGGCGATCCTGCCCGGGCCTCGAGAAATTCTTGGCCTTGTTGGCTTGGGATTGGAATTTTGCTCTGGCGGATTTAAGGCTTTAGACCGGCAAGGTGGTTGTCTGTTGACTTTCCCAGCCCTCAAAAAGTATCTGGAAGACTGGTTCTAAGTTCTGAATATCACCTTTGGGCCAATTTTAAGTGAGTGTGCTTTTGGGGTGACCATTTCGAAGGACATATTTGGGGATCCCGGTTCTGTGCTGGTTCCATTACCAGACTTGCTCTTTCGCTTCCCTCCCAATGAGGTCCTTTGTTTTCCTCTCGAACTGGGGGGGTTGAAGTCATCGAACCAGTCGATCTCGAACTGGTTCGAGGCGCCGAAGAGGCCGGGCCGGGCGTTTGGTTTGTGACTAGGGTGTGCCTCGGAGAAAACGGGTCCCCCAGCTGGGTGCCCTTTTAACCCTTTTTTGGGGGAGGGTTCCCCTACAAAAATATACTACAGAAAAAAGGGTACCCTTATTCTAACCTCTCTACTGGAGGACCTAGACTAGTATGCACTTGTTGGTTTCAGCTACCCACATTGGTTTCAAACAACTAAGCCGAAATAACTACGTTTAATATCGGTTTCAGCCGAAATAGCTAATATGCACTTTTCGGTTTCTGGATTTTAAGCACTTTTCGGCTTTGGACCATATTGGCAGCCAATAAGTTCAGACTACTTCTGGCCAATCCTCTCAAGAAGCGGCGAGTCGTTTTCTCCCATGGCGAAGTGCGGCAACCCCAGAAACCCATTCTCATCATTCAGGCCGGTTATGATTTGTGAGGTTGTCTGAAAATGGATCCTGTTGGACAGTTGTTGAAGGGAAGCCAAGAGGAAACCAAGCAGTGTCGAGATCCCCCATTTTGAGAAACACCACTGTGTCAATATTGGGTCGAACCAAGCTGACAAGGAAACCCTGAAAAAAGTCGGCGCTCAAATGAAGGGGCGCCCTCGCCCCACGAACTCTTCATGCGACTTTCTTCGCCGGTGCCTGGGGGCAAAACTAAGTGCTCGGTACGAACTAGTTGTGGTTTTTTGGGCTCATGGGAAGGTCCTGCGTTTGGAGGCTTCCCTTTCAGGGCTCGGTTTGAAAGGAAAAGGCACGCCATGGAGGAGGGACCACTAGTCTAAAAGCGAGTTGTTGTTTAAAGTTGACACTTGAAGTTCAAATACAACAACAGCCTTTGCCTCTAGAGTCCAACACAATTATATACGCGCAGTCAATTTTGGACGGGATGCCTCTTGTGTATATTTCGGTTTCACCGAGCAGGAGGGTTGACCCTCCGACACCTGCCATAAGGATTCATTCGATCCACAGTCCACCGGATAGTGTCTTTTGAAGCCAGGTGAGAATCAAAGCCATTTTGCTAGCTGCAGTAGGGGCAGCTAGGCTCAACACACAAAATGCCTTCAAGCCATTGTTGCAAATGGGTTTGGAACATGTAGTGCCCCCTTGTTAGGGTTAACAATTTGGGGGCTGGCAAGAAACACCACAGGGGAAGACACTCCTCACACAAGCCTGCCTAAAGCCAGCCAGTTCTGGCTGAACTGTGCATCTAGCCAATGGATCATCGTTTGATCTTGCAGCCTTGCCTAAAGCTAATCGTCCTTTTAACCTGATGGTCTCCTAAGCTCTTGGTCTCCCCTAGCTCTAGCCCTTGGCTAAAATGCGGGCGGTAGAACAGATGTGTCCATAAGATTTTGGATGTTTCACGTTGACCAAGTCCTGGCAAAGTGGCCAGTTGCAGTCGACATCAAACTGGACACAGCATTTGGTTGATTTCTGCCCGCTCGTATTTGCCGTGTTCTCGGCTTCCATTCATCACATTTCCCAGCGAAAACCAAACATCTCATGCATCCTTCTCCTCCTCCTTCCCCTGCAGCTTGGGTTTAATTCCAATGGCTACCAAGAAAGGATTGGCCCCCCTTTGCCGTTTCAGCCAGGGATTAAGGATAATGGGAACCTGGATTAATAAACCTTTAGGTTGATGTTGATTGGGTGTGTCCCCATTCCTGCCACTTTTGGAGGGGGGGCCTCTACCCCCTGTTTGTTGCTGGGACCACCCAAAGGGAAACCTTGCCAATTTGTGTGGTCACTATTTGAGAAGCCCCCTCATCCTTGTGGGCCTCTGCCCTTTTTTGACCTTTTCAGGGTTTGTTTTGGGGTCGGCACCTTTTAACCTGCAGGTGAGGCACAGGGCTACGCAATGCGCGGATCCTCAGTGCTGGATCAGTCAGGACGGGTGCGATCAAATGGCGACACTTCCCGGCTCGTCAAAGAAACCATCAACAACTAAGGGAAATCAACTGGCCATGGGTCAAAATCCAAATCGTACCCCCAGTGAACATCCCAATCCCCACTGGGTGGTGAATTCACCTACCAACCAAAATGGGTTTTGACAACCACAGCCAACGCGGCAAGCGGCGGTTTGGAAATCCCATTTCCTGGCGTCCTGGCTGCCAAAGGACTTGAGGTTTGGAACCGAGTTGCAGGTTTCGGATCCTCGCAGCGAAGTATCCCGAAGCGGTGAGTCAACTTGGGTTACGAAAGCAACCGGCCCCCTGCGGGTCATGATTTTGAGTCTGTTTCTGGGGGGTTCTCCCAGTCAGACACTGGGGCAGTTTGTTTGGCT
The DNA here is from genome assembly GCA_963377175.1 of Effrenium voratum. Classification (NCBI taxonomy): domain Eukaryota; class Dinophyceae; order Suessiales; family Symbiodiniaceae; genus Effrenium; species Effrenium voratum. The sequence goes on along the minus strand of CAUJNA010002724.1, from coordinate 68,381 downwards.
TAGGGGCACTTGCATAGTGAAAGAATGGGGCCAGGTGTGTCAATCGCCGCGACCTTCAGTTGCTTGGCCATGTGAATTCCATCGGGTGAGGATGTGTTTGTTGGGAGTGTTTGTGTGCTAGTGTTGCTTCAAGAGTTGGGAATATATACATATATATATATATATATACATATGCTACCCCCCCCCCCCAGGGACCTACCTTTTGGCTGCCTCTCCAGTGCATGAATTGCCCATCTAGGACTGGGAGGAACGATCTCTCAACTAGGACCAGGACCAAATGAGACTAGAACCCAGGATCTCTGAACTGGGACTAGGACCAAACTAGGACTAGACGACCCACCTCAGATTCTTACAAAAAATGAACTTCAAGTATAACTTCCTCTGCAATGTCCTGTATATGTTCTAATTGTTGCAGTAAACTAGGGAGCAACCTAACACTGGAACCAAGGATCTCTCATCTAGGACCAAACTAGGACTAGACCATTTAATTCTACTTCTTATAGTATTTGGATGTCAAGTAATACATTCTGGTGGAAAAAACGTCCTGTTTAATATTTGGTCCTAACATGAAAATTCTGACTGGATATTCTCCTTATTTCAATTTCAATTGTTCAGCTAAAAGTTGCATAGAATTTGACTAATATATTAACTACAATTCATAACGAACTTCCTTTGTAATGTCCTTTATACGTTCTATGTATTTCAGTACGCTGGGACCATACTTGGCCTATAACCAAGGATCTCCCAACTAGGACTAGGACCAAACTAGGACTAGCTAGTTCTGCAAGTGATTGAATTTCAATGTACAATGGTCTATTGGACAGAAAATAGTTTGTACCATTTAATTTGACATAAACAGTCAATATTTAAGTTCGAATCTAAATCGCAATTTTGGCTGGAGTATGTCCTTCTTAAGCTCCATTGAATTTCAATCAGAAATAAGGTTGAATTTGATAAAACATACTAAGTGGAATGCATAAGGAAAGAATCCAAAGGTCCCAAACTTGTGTCTTTCACTAGTCCTAACACTACCTTGGCCAGAAAACACCGTAAAACACAGTGTTGTGTAGCGTTTTTCATACTCAATTCACATCTCCACCAACGAACGCTCTCTAAATGCTCATTTGAACTTGAACAGGATTTAATTGGGACTCAATACGGAAATATTTGGTCAGAATCCTAATGGTAATCAAATTTGAGATTGCGAGTTTAAATAGAGTTCCTTTCCCAATATATTTTGCAATTCAATATGAGCTTTGACAGGATTTGATAAGGAAAGAACCCATATTCTCTAGACAAGTCTTCTTTGCAAACGCGAGTCCAGGCCCGAGTGAAACCCATTGAGACCGACTGAAATTTCAGTTGAGCCTGGGTTCAAGATTCCCTAGAAAACTGTGACCTGCAATCTTGAATGTGGGCCTAGATTGAAACAGATTGAATGAATAATCAGGACTTGGATGCTTGCACAACACTGTGCTAAAGTACAGCCGCGCAAAGTGCATTTTTTTCATTTGGGTCTCGATTTAAACCGATTTAAACCGATTCAAGTTTAAATCGGGCATGGATTCAAGATTCAAGATTCAAGAATCCAGGCCACACTTTTCCAGGGGTTCTTGAATCCAGGCGTCGATTTAAACCGATTTAAACCGATTTGACTTAAATCGGGCATGGATTCAAGATTCAAGATTCAAGACTCCCTGGAAAAGTTTGGCCTGGATTCTTGAATCTTGAATCCATGCCCGGTTTAAGTTAAATCGGTTTAAATCGGTTTAAATCGACGCCTGGATTCAAGAATCCCTGGAAAAGTTTGGCCTGGATTTTTGAATCTTGAATCTTGAATCCATGCCCGATTTAAATCAAATCGGTTTAAATCGGTTTCAATCAAGCCTGAAGCTTCCAGAACGTCCTTGGAAATGCTTCTTTTTCATTGCTCTCCCCAAAGCCCAAAAAAGGGTAGAAAACACTGCAAATACCAGTGAACTCATCAAAAAGGTAGGTCCCTGGGGGGGGGGTACCATATATATATATATATGTATATATATATATGTATATATATATATGTATATATATATATATGTATATGTATATATACATATATATGTATATAATTGAATTTATCTATTTATGTGTATGTATGTGTAAATGGAGTCTCATGTCACCGGCATTCAGCTTGTGCTGCATGTGCTCTTTGTGTGTGTGTGTGTTGTGTGTTTCGCACTGGTGTACTCTTCAAGTTGCTTGTCCACTGGATCGCGGGAGATTGCGGAGAGACCGGATCGCAATTCATAGTGTCTACTTTCACAAGCCATTCATACGGAGTATCCAAAAGACGGGGAAGCCTGCCTCAGTCTTATGACTTAAATCTCCAGTCTTAGGCAGGAAACCCTCGACCCCAGGAACCCCCCGAAAATAGATCATATTCCTACACAAAGACAACCACACCTGATTAGAGTATTGTCCTCCAGATTTATCCGAAGATCACATTATATACTTCTCGCCTTTTGGTTTTGCCGGGGTATCCAGTACAACAACCAGATACCTACGCTCTACACCTCTCTGATTTTGGCTTTCATCCCAACTTTTCTCCCTGAACCTAGGCCAAAAAACGAAAGCTCAGAGCCCAAACCGCCCAAACCGCCCAGCTACGACTTGGTGGACTCCGCGCCCCGGTCCTTTGATGACTGCGCCCGGAAACCCGGGGCTTTTGTATCGGGCGGAAGGCGGAAGGCGCCAGGCGCACCAAGCCTTGGTGGATTGTGATCTGGTTTGCTTGGTATGTACAACGACATCTTGTAGTGATCTTGTTGGTTGAATGTGCAACGACACCAATCTTCTACAAACTTGGATCAATCAACGACACCAATCTTGTTTGTACAAACTTGGTGGATTGGATCACCTGGTTCAATGGCAACAGGTGATTATGGACTCAGGTCTTTTCTCAGTTTGGGAAGACCATTGTAGTCGGGTGCGTTGGTGTGTTTCTTTCTTGGTGGAAAGAGGCGTGCGAGCCGGTTCGGAACGGCCATGAAAACGGGGATAGTTCCCAAGTTTCCACTGCCAAACATTTCAGAACATGCAGTAGAATGTCGCCTCAGGATTGATCGACCTGCTCATTTTGATTGGGGGGGGGTCCCATTTTATTAGGACCCCGGATCGCTGCTGAGGGGTTGCACACTGTTGACTTGTAGCTTCTACTTCCGGCGCCAACATTCCCACGTTGGTCTCGATTTCTTCGAGGCACAGAACTTCCAACCGAACGGCAGCGTCACTTTGGTCTTTGGAGTGCTGCAAAACCATGCGCCCGCAGAAAAGTGGTTCTATACCACGGCTGAACCACAAATTTGGGACGCCCAGAATACGTTGAGGGTATTGTCGTGTGCTGTTATATCTAGAGACAGAGAGAGAGTGAGAGTGAGAGATGGTATGTATATGTAGATATATATTGTGTCTACTATTTATATTATGGATAGAACAATGTATTTGGGCAACTTAAGATGAGCTCACCTGGTGGTAAATCAAGCTCATTAATGAAGGTGTCTTACTTGGGGCTTCCTGATTTCCAGTTCGTGACTTCCGCTTTGTGCCCACAAAGCTTCCACCAGTTCATGGCGTTTTGTACCAGTTGACTTGTTTTTTCAGCTTATGCTGGAGATCTTTGTTCGGCACAAAAAGTCGGGTTCAGGCGAATGCCCGGGGACAATCAAGATCGGCGCAGGGTAAGGAGAAGTCCCCTTGTCCCCTTGTCATAGGCATTCCATCCTT
>CAUJNA010002724.1:34619-59619 GCA_963377175.1 Effrenium voratum | reverse complement strand
TAAATATGGACCAGAAAAAGCAAAAAAAAGAAGTATGATCTTGGGTTTGGGGGGCAGCAAAGGCTGAGGTACCTTAGATCTGCTGCTCCTTTGCAAAGCTATTTGTGGTAAGTCGGAACCAACTAAACGACTAGTGTACTTCAAACTGCTGACCTGGCACTGACGCAAAAAAGATAGCCTCCTTTTTGAGGAGGGTCAGACGGGCAGACCGTCCAAATCCCTGGGGGTAACTCTAAGGCAACCCACATCAACCCACCAAGTGTGGTTTTTCTGAGTAAAATCCCACGCAAAAAGCATGTTATAACCTAGGACACCAAGTACAGTTCGCTGTAAATGGGTTTAACCTAGGACACCAACCACTAACTTAGCCGACAAGTGTGCTTCGGCCCACTTCGATGTACCAGAGCCACGGACACATCTGTGAATAGTTGGAACGCTGATGCTTGGCATCTCGGGTTTCCATTTCAGCCCCCTCAACTGTTCAATTGCACGCGCATGCCTTTGGGTGACATGATGCCCTGACCGGTTGGAAGAAGGGGTTTGTCGATTTGCTGATATTTGATACAAAAAATACGGGTTTGCGTTGATTTGCCCATTCCTAAGTCGGCAGCCAATGACGAGCAACCGAGTGAAGAGCAACCATTTTGACCCCGCAAAGGGATGATGATTATCATCACTTTTGGGTTTGCTATCACCACTGTCACGGTGACCTGATTGCAGATGAGAATGGAACCTGCAGATTCACACGGAGCCCCAAGCACCCTCACTGTGATGGTGGTGGTGTTCGAGTTTGTTTAATCCCGTGGGTCTTGCGCGTAGACACAAATGCGTATGTTCAGAGCGGCCGAAAGGTGGTGGTTGTTTGTCTTGGCCGGTCAAAACTCTGCTCATGGTGTGTGATGGCTGGCTGAATAGGAACCTCTACGTTGCTTGTTTGAAACCCCGTACGGGTGTGTCTCTTTTCGGGCGACCAACCCCAAACAGAGAAAGAGAAAGAAGAAGCTGCCTCAAGCAACGGGGGGATTTGACCATGACACGCTTGGTCGCAGGGTGCTAAAGAACTCAGACTTTACAGCTTAAGTGAGTGTGTCTTTCTTGGAGTTGGTACCCCCTTGTTGTTAAGTTGTAAAAGGAAATCAAAAGGAAAACCGCTGCGCCATTTTGGGGGTCCGATTTCTAAAAAGGGACGAGTGTCTTTTTAGAGGGTACCAACAAAACCCGTAGGCAGGGTAGTCACTTCAGTGGTTTGAAACAGCTCTCAATTTCAAGCACTTCCTGCTTTTCGGGGTTCCCATGAAGAATCATTGGTGGCCCTCAACATCCCTCTAGTCCCAACACCCCAATCCCCGAGAAGCAGAAAGCACACTGCCAAAATAGAAGCGCACGGTCAACTCCTTAGATCATATGTTTTGAGCAGGCCGAGCGGCTGAGCCATGTCTGCCGAAGCGCATCGTTTGAAAGTTGCCAATGCCCAACTAGTGGTTTCGCAAGAGCTTGCTTGACTGCGATTGGCTCTTTAACCTCCAGCCGTTCGGGAGTATAATATACGTATATAATAATAATAATAATAATAATAATAATAATAATAATAATAATAATAATAATAATAATAATAATAATAATAATAATAATAATAATAATAATAATATTGTAATAATAATAATAATATTAATAATAATAATAATATTAATAATAATAATAATAATATTAATAATAATAATAATAATGCATATATATATATATATATGTTGTCACCCCCCCCCCCCATGATCCACACCTAGAATGTGGTATGCAAAAAAACACTGTAAATTACCGCGTTTTCTCAAAATATATACGCATCCGCTGGTTGGGCCGGGGGTGTCTTGCCAATCGCTTCCCGAGGTTGGGCGCACCATCGCTTTCCCAGCGTCCGGTACTGGTGCGCTGGGGCGCCGAAGCTTCGATTCCATGCGCCGAAAATGTGGGTGCGTCCAAAACTGGGAGGAAGGGCCCTGAAGCATGTTCGGCTCTTTGAACCAAGACCATCCCAGCAGAAACTCAGAAAGACCCCACTTTAAATCCCCAAAGGTAGTAACACCAGGAGAACCGAAAACGTTGCGACTTGAAAGCTCCCAAATCGGGGCCAACTGTGAGAGGGAAGGAGCCACTTGCAAGGAGGTCCAGGTCTGGTCAAGATCAAGTTGCCCCAAAATTCCGAGTATCAGACTCTTCTTTCAGGGATCACAGAGACTCCAGCTATGAACAGCTGCGTCTTTCTTTCTTTTTTGGCGGCCTCAAGCAAGTGGTGGTGACCCTCCCTCCAACCGTAGGGGTCCCATGAAATGGTAGGTGTCCCTTTGGTCCCTTTGGTTTTTCACTTTTCAATACCCACCAAAAGGAGAAATCACCCCCTTTTTTTTCGGAGAAACTCCCAATCGAAGTTTCACGATGGAGAGTCGTTTAAACGACCGGAGGCCAAATCGGTCCAATGGCAGGCACCACTTCGAGCCAGCAGGCTGCAACTTCATGGCCCGCGTCTCAACCGAAGCCTTGGGCCGGGCGAAGCCCGGCTTCGCTTCGGTGGTTCCTCAGTGGAGTCCGCCCTTTTTTCCTTTTGATGGGTAAGGCGCACCCTTTAAACTCAACCAACAAAAAGAGGGTGCACCCGCTGTTTCCCATGACCACTGGGCAGAGGCCTGGAGGTTCCTCAGCTTGAGTTGGACTGACTCCCCAGTCAGCCGGAGCCCGGTCCCAAACAAGCTGTATGGGTTGAGCCCTGCAGAAAATATGAATCACTCCTTTTTTTTCTGGACTTTGGCGCCGCTTGTTGGGGTTGGACCATTTTAGTGCTAAACAAAAAGTTTGGTTACTTTTCTCGTCAATCCACTTGATCGGAAGGAAGCCTCTTTGGTTTCAAGAGAAACCAAACGGGAAAAACAGCGTTTGTGGGGGTCCAAATCCTCATTTTGAGAGCCCAAATCAAGCTTGCGACACTGAAGTAATTCCATCCTGGTGGTTTTCTCGATGCACTCGCCTTAGTTCAGTTGTAGCTTTCCGGCGGGTTGTGTGAGGATTGGTTGTAGCTGAGCACAGAAGCAAACACTCACGGAGAAACATTTCTCGTGGTTTGGCCTCTCTCTGATCATGTTGCACTGGGATTTCGCGAAATGGGTTTGTCTCTAATGTGTTGGAACTCCCACACATGGGTGGCATCCATTTGGAGCCCCTTTGTAAGAACGGGATGCGGGGGGGATCCCCAAAATGTTGTCGTTCCTTTGTTTTCCTTTTGGAAACACTTTAAAGGAAAGGCTTCCCCAAAAAAGAACGCCCGACTACGTTCCCTCCCCGAAGCGGGGCCCGAAAACGGTTAGACGCACGCTGGGAACCAGTCCACGGGTGCTAAGTCCTGTGTGAATCCGAGACTCCGGATCGTGTGGGGATCCCCCAAAAAATCTCAGGGGTTACCCTCCCATCTGGAACCTCCAAGACCAGAAAAGGGGGAAAAAACGGGACGCTGGGTGGGCTCCATATTGGTCTTGCTGCCAATGACCTTCCGGGTGGGAAGGAACCGGGAGGAGATTCCCTAAACCAAATCGGGGATGGCTATATTTCTCGGGGTCATTCCATTTCTCATTCCCTGCCTATGGAACCAGCAAGCCATGGGTTCCCATAAGTTTACCAGGCAACCCACGTGTGAGATCCGGTTTTCACACGTGGCGCTTGTGACACAGGTGCATGTGTAGTCGATTCAGGGCATGACAGCTGAATCCGGCAAGCTCCCTGGAGAACGTGACTGCGATGACTGCCTCGAAAGTGGCAACCCCTCCGCAAAATGGGCGGTTCAAACGCAATCCTGAAATGACTTCGGATATCAAAAGGGGTCCCCTTGTAGTTGTTTGCCAAGAGCAAACTCGCCAGTTTCAACAGTGCAGTCAAAGGGGTGTTTTTGAATCCCTGAAGTCTCAAATGAGAAACCTTGGAGTTTGGTATTGCTTTCGCACATGGGAATCTCCACTTTTTGCCGCCCGATTGCTTTCTTGGGTCCGTTCCGGCGTGGTAGCCAAGCGGCGCGGTAGCCAAGCGGCGCGGTAGCCCCGCGCGTACCCGCGCGACCCACGGCAGATGGTCCCCACCAGCTGAGAGCAAGTAGTTTGAACTCCTTTGAGCTACCAGCTACCGTCTCCCAAGCAGCAAATGGCCAGCCTTCAGATCAGCAAACAAAAAATCACACCTCCAAGCCTCCGCGCCTCCGAGCCTCTGCACCTTCGGCCAACGGGCGACGCTTCCGCCATGGGGGATCGCTACGTCTGGGAAGCCCTTGCCATGGGGGAGGAGTTCTTGGTACGAGCCGCCAACACCACCTCCTTCGACTGGCAGGATGGATCGACAGATCGACATGTCTCGGAGTGTTGCAACCCTCCTCCCACCTGTCCAAGGCGAATCGACCTGAATCCACCTTGTTGGTTCTCCCCTTCCATGAACTGCGAAACAGCAGCAAAAAGCCGGAAAAAATAAATTTAAAAAAAATTCGGGTTGTTTGGTTCTGACCCGTTTTTCTCCTGATTTTTTGGTGGCCTAAGGGTTGATGCATTTTTTGTCAAGGTTCCAAAAGGTCGACCTGGTATTTCAGGTCCTTTGGGCAGGCAAGTGGGTCTTCAGGATTGTGGAGGCCACTCCGAAATCATTTCTGAGTGGCCGCGGCACTATATGGGTGTGTCCTTTTTCAGGGGACCCCCCACATGGATTTCGGACTTCCTTTTAGTTTCCCTTTAATTGAGAATCAAGACAGGCGGTTCCCGCAAAAAAGCGAATCTCCCATCATGCTGGTGGACGCGACCTGGAGCTACCGGTTACGCCGTTGCACCCTGTTTCCTTTTTTGGTGTTCCCCTCCACCAACAATCGTCCCAAAACGGGTTCCCTTTTTGCCGGGCTGATTAGGGAATTGAAAGCTTGCTATGAATTACCTTGCCACAAAGTCAAGGCAGACAATGGGCACAAAGGAAGTACTGCCCACGTGGCGCGGGAAATGAAACCGCCACATTTCTTCCCCAGAATTAGCTCTCCTTTTTGTCTTGCTGCTTTTTGGGGGTCCCTTTGTTTTGCACTAACCAGGCAACAAAGATATGTTTTTTACTGCGGTCCTAAGCCTAGACTTGGCTTCATATCCACCTGAAGAGCTGCTGGACCTCCCCCCAGCTCAGCCGGCCTAAGCCCCCAATGAAAGGCTGGGGCCCTCAACTGCTTGGGCCCCGTAAGCCAAAAGTGGCACCCCTTCAAAGAGTCGCTTGAATATCTTGACTCAAGGGGGTTGAATCGCCAAGCCCTAGACCATATCTTTGTCAATGCAAAGGTGTTCCTCGGTGTCCTCTTGTTTTGCATGGAAACCACTGGTGAATTGAAACTTGTGAAGGGGAAATCCAGTGACCCCTGAGTTGAGAAGCCTCCAGGAGGAGTTGTCTTTGAGCGTCATCCGAATCCCCAGTTGTTTCTTCAGTTGGTCAAGTAATCAAGTGATGATTTGGACCCAGAAGCAGTTTCTGTTCAAGCCAAATGGGAATACTCCGCACTTCTAAACCACGAAACCAAACCAAGGGGTAAGGTGATTTGGCGTGAAGATGGGAACCCAAACCCTTCAACATGGCTATGGAAAACTTGCAGAGGACCCAGTCTGACACAAACCCTCTTTAAAGTAGTAAAGTCGTTATGGGGCTGGTCTTCTTTGGTATCACCAGGGTGGTTTTCCACAACGGTTGCAGGGATACGGAAACAGGCACTTCACCAGTGAATAGAGATGTTCACGGGCAACCCAGATGCGTGCGGATTTTTACTGGGCCGCCCTTGGAGCGCCCAGAAACCTGGGGCTATGAATACACTCTCAGGCGATGAAACTTTTAATGGGGAACCTTTTCGCAATTGGTTGGTGGACATAAATCCCTAAATGATGTCCACCAGAGGGCCCCTTATTAAATTCACACCTAGAGAAGCTGGCTGGTTGGAACCAAATTTGCCTAGGGAGAGCTTTAGGAGTCGATTGGAGCTCCTTTTAGACATAGGGCTGCAAGGAGACCCGCATAAAAACCACTTTGCTTGTGGTTTGAAAGGGAAACCAACAGGGAAAACCGCCATTGGGTGTGGGGGCATGGCCCCTGCAAAAAACTGAGGGAACTTGCAGGGAACCTGGAAACAACAAGCCAGGCCTCCGGCGCGATTTCTCGGAGCCTTCGTCCCACAAGGCACCAAGTCACCCAAGACACCCGAAACAGCCACATGGGCGTGTCGTAAACTCGGGGATCCTCCCCGAAAAATCGGATTTCGTGCTTTCTCCTTGGGTTTCTCTTTGAACCAATCCCAAAAAGGCTACCCCGAACGGTTTTACCTTTGGTTTCCCCTTCAACCAACCCCATAAAAAGGCACAAGATATCACCCCCTCCAAGAAAGAAATCCCACCCACCTGGTTCCACGGCTCGCTCGCTCGAGCTCGCACGCGCTCGCCAGCGAGACCGCCAGTCCACGCACCCCCACTTCGGCTCCGCGGTGCACGCCATCCTCTTCGGCCGCATCGACGATGGCCAGGAGTCCGCGGAGGAGGCGGGAGGCAGACGCCAGCGAGGGCTCCAGCCCAAACGAAACGGAACGAAGCGGAAAGCAGCGGTTTTGCAACGGTGTAGCTGTGTTGCTTTCGCTTGGCGCTTCGGAGTCTTTGTGATTTTCCCGGTTGGTGTTCAAAGGGAATCAGGGTTGGAAATACGTTTATGGGTTCCGGGGACTTAAGCATTTGATTCAGTCCAAGGCAAATCGACGGAATCTGACCTTTTGGTTGCGTTTACTAAAAGGTTGGCACCTTCTATTTCGAGTCCCTAAAGGGCCAACTGAGTTGACTGCTGCGTTGTGGTTTGATGGTTGGGGCGTTGTGTTTGCGACGTGTGTTTGCCTTTGTGCTTGTTCAGTTGGTGTTTGGTTCGGTGTGTTTGTTTGTTTCTGCCAGGTTGCTTAATTTTTGTGTTTGTGTGTGAGTGCCACTAGCAAGTTCTTGTCAGAGAGGGTGCTGCTAGGACTGACGGGGAGCATGGGACCGTGCATGACAAGAGTGGTTCGACTCCGTGTTTGGATGTGACACGTCAAGTCTGCTTTAAAGAAAGGGTTCTATCTCACATGGGAGCAAAGCTTTACACGATTGATCACTTGCCCATGTGTGTTCTTATGCATCAGCGTGCATTGGCCCAAATCCGGACTTCTTCCATTTCCGCTTGTGCGAACCGCAGTCAATGTGTGGCCGAAGTGACATACAATCTCCATACTATGGATGGACGAAATCCTGCACTTGGAAACCAAGGCAAACCATTGCTTGTTGGGATTTACGGGCATTCCAGGGTTGCTGAACGGTGGTGCCTATAGGGGGATTTCGTCCACCTAGACAGCCAAGTTGCTGCTTCTTTCAGTCTCTGTTGCTGGTTTTTGGGGTAAAGTGCATGGAACAAAACAGCAACTGGCGATCCAGGCACCTCTGCCATCGGAAGGTTTCCTGGACTCGGGACTCACAGTCCATCCGATTGCTCACGACCGTCAACCCCACTGGAAGCACTTTGATGCCGCAGCCCCAAACTCCCGCGTTGGCGCTTTGCGGCCGGAATGACCCTTTTGAGTGGTTTACTGGAAACCAACGCAAAAAGGAGTTTGCTTTCTGCTTTGTTTTGAGTCAGAGGGTCTCCTCGTCTGCGGCTTTCTAAAGGGAAACCGAAAAGAAACACACGTCAAGCGCGGAGCAAGAGACCCTTTTGGTTCGCCCCTCAGCAGCGCCAGGATATCTACCACTACTCCGACATCGTGCTGGCCACCGAAGGCCTTCGTTCGTCGCGAGTTGCCCCGAAACGGATCGCCGCGAGAGGGCGAGAGGCGTTCGCGAGGGTCGATAAGAACCCGGGGATTGGTCCAGAAGATCCTTGGCTTACGAAAGGAGTTGGTGTTCTTTGTAATGTTCACCCCACATTGAATCAACTCCAGTTTTATCAATAGCGGGGTGTTCCCTTCTAAAAGTGATGACTCCTGACCAAACCATTCGCACGTGGAGGCCCAGGGAACAAGCTTTCCATCTTAGAAACCCTTGGGGCCTTGGCTTTGCTCATTGGTTGGTTCCCAAGACTCAGCGACCTACCCCCGGTTGTACCCAACGTGCTTGGGGAACAACGACAACGGCAACGGCAACCACAACCACAACAACAACAACAACAACAACAACAACAACAACAACAACAACAACAACAACAACAACAACAACAACAACAACAACAACAACAACAACAACAACAACAACAACAACAACAACAACAACAACAACAACAACAACAACAACACACACAGCAACAGCAACAACAGCAACAACAGCAACAGCAACAGCAACAGCAACAGCAACAGCAACAGCAACAACAACAGCAACAGCAACAGCAACAACAGCAACAACAGCAACAGCAACAACAACAACAACAACAGCAGCAGCAACAACAACAACAACAACAACAACAACAACAACAACAACAACAACAACAACAACAACAACAACAACAACAACAACAAAACAACAACAACACGCAGCACACAGCACACAGCACACAGCACACAGCACACAGCACACAGCACACAGCACACAGCACACAGCACACAGCACACAACATTCATCACACAACACGCAACACAACACGCGACACAACACGCAACACAACACGCAACACAACACGCAACACACAACCACAAACACAAACGACAACCCACAAACGACAACCCACAAACCAAACCAACAAACAAGAAACAAACAACAAACAAGTAGCAACCGCAAACAACACACAACACACAACAAACTAAGCAAGCAAGCAGAAAGGGGCCCTTGATTATTGGATTCCTTTTGCAAAGCTCATTTCTCAGGTCCCCCTCTCAAAGAAAAACACGTATTTTGAGAAGCGATCAAAGGCGAAACTGTTATCCGATGCCCCAGTCAGCACCAAGCAGCGCCTGAACTTGCTGAAGTTCTCCCTCGAGCCGCTCGGCTGAAATGCTGTTGCGCGTTTGGGGCCCTCGCTTGTTCTGGCTGCGTGTTTCGGAGGGTTGCCCTTAAGGTCAAAATAGGCCTCCAGACCCTTTGTTTGTCTTCTTCTGTCCTTTCTGTATGTTCCTTGCTCTGATTGTTTATGTTTATCGTATCATATATATACATATATTATAATAATTAATATTATTATTATTAGTAGTAGTATTATTATTGTTATTAGCATTATTATTATTAGTATTATTATTATATATTATTATTATTATTATTATTATTATTATTATTATTATTATTATTATTATTATTATTATTATTATTATTATTATTATTATTATTATTTATTATTATTTATTATTATTATTATTATTATTATTATTATTATTATTATTATTATTATTATTATTATTAGTATTAGTATTAGTATTAGTATTATTAGTATTAGTATTATTATTACTATTATTATTATTATTATTATTATTATTTATTATTAGTATTAGTATTATTTTGGGGTTCGCGGAGGTTCAGGGTTCAATCCTGAGGGTGGTTTCCTTCGCTTCCTTTTTGTTTGGAACTTCCCTGCAAACCCAACATAACTCAACCACCCAAGCAAGTGCCCCTTTGCCCCATGAAAATCCACTGAAGGTCTCGGGGAAAGGTCAGGTCATTCTCTCGTTTAAAGAGGGTTCCCTGTCGAATCCTCTAGCAACAGATGTGCCTTTTTGAAACTTTTTTGGAATCCATAACAAGGGTAGGTAAAAGGGGTTGTGGGCAGTTGAGAGCGCTGGGGTTCCTTAGGAAGCCTTAGGCAACCCGGACCACTCCCGCCTTCAAAGATTCCATAAACTTGATTTTCGGACGCCTTAAGATCAACTGCTAAGAGGGTGCTCTCGTTCATTTCCTCGTCCTTGAATGGACTTTACGACTGACAAATATCGGGTGGTTGGTCGCTCAAATGGACATGCCCTAACATGTACTGTCATAAATAGGGTATTTTACCGGGGCCATCCAGGGCACATACCTTCCATCTGCTTGAGGCTATGTGTTTACTTTCCTTTGTTGGCTTGAAATATGTGCTGATCTTGGTAGGGGACTTGAGCAAACCGGGTACGCTCGAAATCGCTCAGGAACGGCGCCTCGCCAGACATTGTGGCGCCGGAGAGTTGCATTCGGTGCCTGAGCTGGCGATGGTTCGAGAAAGACGAGTGGACCGAGGCCCGCGAATTTCTTCTTCCATTTGCTTAAGAATATGTTTTATTTTCCCTTGTTGGTTTCAAATGGAATATAACACTACTGGAAATATGTTTATTTTTTCCAGGGGCCTTCACCAAATGGAGGTCTTAGAAACCAGGGGAGCCAGGGGTGGGTTTGCGTGGCTTTCCCTCCTTGGCGGTTTTGAACAGCCAATTTGGCCCAGAGGTGAGTTTGGGGACATATGAGAAACCCTGTGAGCAAAGGCTGGCATGACACCTCAAAATGCAAAAAGGGTGCCTTTCATTCGCTTTAGAATATTTTTCCCCTGTTGATTTTAAAAGGAATGTATCACTGCCTGGAAATAGTTTATTTTTTGCAGGGTTCTTGAGCAAATGGAGGGTGCCCTAAAACACAGAGGCACAGACCCACACAAAAAGACGGGCAGGATGTCATCCCAGCGGGCAAAAGCGGCGTGGAGACCTTGCTGGCGGTAAAGCGGGCGCTGCTGAAGTCTGAAAGCACCACGCCCAAAGCCGCGGTGCATAAGAAGATCCAGGATGTGGATAAGGCGCATCGCTCCCTATGTTTTCCCCATTTTGGCGGTTATGAAGGCCTCCCCTTTTTGGCCCATAAAAGGTGAGTGTTCCTTGGTGGAGGGTGATGTTTTAAGGGGACATATCAGGAGCCCTGTAAGGCGCCTCCGAAATTGTCCCGCTGCCCGTTGCTTAAGTACTTAGCTGGTTATGAAGTAACTTACTTAACGTTGCCCAAAGCGAATCGATCTTTTGATCGTTGCTTTTTTTTCCTGGTTAAATTTATTTTCCTGGTTCGATGTAGTCTTTTGGTTCCAAAAGGTGAAAACCTTGTATTTGTGGCTCCTTTGGCCAACTGAAAGTCTAGCAGGGAGTACTTGTTGGGCTCTCCAAAGATATGTCTTGTTTTTAGGGGAGGAGCGGAAGTGGATGAGGCCATGGGAGACAGGGCATTTACCTGGTGGTTGGAAAGGAGTTCAGAGCTACCAAGAGTTCTGCAAGCACAAGGCCGTCGCTCAAAATCAGAATTGGGTCTACGGTACCCTTTTGTGTGGTTTTACAGGAAAACCACCATTTCGGGGGGGGGGGGGGCAAAAAAGGCACACCCTTCTGGGAATCCGATAATCTGCGCCATGGGAAATATTGCACTGGGAAAATCGGTGCTCGCTTTTTGGGGGAAATGCGGGGTGGCCTTTTCAGGCGAGCCATTTGGAAGCCCATGATTTCTGGGGGCCCTGTTGGAGCATTTCTGGCAAGGGCAATTTTTCTGCGGGGGCGTTGTGGCAACGTGTTTCTGGCGCTTCCAACTTGTGCTTGTCGATCCCTCATTGTTGGTCGAAATGTCCGGAGTCTGTGGACGGCTTTCCTTTTCCACTCGCGGGGGTATCTCGTTCTGAGGCTACCCTTCGGGCCAGTTCTTAAGAAAAGGGAAACCAAGAAGTTCGAGGCCTCATGAGACAAACCCGTCAGTTTCTGATGACTCGGCCAATTGCCAAAAGGGAGACCCGTTTTCGTGGTTCAGCACATCAGCCGAAACTGGATCGAGAGCCCGTTGAACCCGTTTAGAAAGAAACAATCACCCGCTATTTCACGAACTCATACAAAAGTATCCCTGATTCCCATACCTGGCGTCCATGACCCCCATTCAGGGAAACCTATATTTTTGGGTGAATTCGAGATCTTCCGGGGGCGCCGAATTTTCGCCCCGGGGCTTAGGGCTCAAAGTTTTTGACCCCAAAATAAAAAAACAGCCCCGGACCAAAAAAACTGCCCCTTGCGTTCGGCTCCGACCCGTCGAGCTCTCTTATGCAGCCGCGCACAGCGGACATCATGGTTACAAATGAGCTAAGTTGAGCCCAACACGAACCACATTTAAACAACAGAGTCCTCCTGTAAAGATTTCAAAGGTCATTACCTGCATCTTCACCAGTGTGCTTTTTTGCCCTTAGAAAAAAAACAGGTTCTTTCTTGGAGGGGCGGTTTTTCAGGCCAGGGGCGGAAATTGCACTTTGCCCGCTCTGGCAGCATTTGGGCACAGAAAGCGTGCCTCTGAGTGTGGCATAAACCGACCTGGGCACATCCCGCATTTAGGCGCGCCCTCCCGCGCCAATCGCATCAGTTGAGGTGCAAAACAGGCATGCGCCTCCTGTGACCTGGAGCCGCTTTTCTCGAATGTTCTTTTTGGCCCGCAGAAAATGGACTTTTGGAATTGCAGCCATGACGTGGTGAACATAGCGAAGGCTGAAGGCTCAGCCGGGAATATTGAAGGATCTTTGTGTTGGTTGCCCTTCTGGGAGACCTCCCAACGGTTGCTTTTTTGGGCATGTGACTTCAAAGGACTGCGCAGGGCAGGCAAGGTTCACTCATGCCCCAAGAACGGTTTGGCCCACTGCTTTGTATGCGGAGGCCTTGCCCTCAACAACGAGCAGATCAGGGAAATTGCAACAAACCATCGAAAGCAAGAGCTGATCAAATCGCTGCACACAGTGGTGCTTGTAACAGCTGATTATCGAAACGCCTTGCGGCCAAGCCTTCAATGCTGTTAGCTAGGGTTGAGTTTGCAATGCTCACCTTGGATCCGAGACCAGGCCCAAGCTCGAACCGATTGCTTCGGCACCTTTTGCCGCGCTAGGCAACATCTGAAGCTGGCCTGCTGCCACCGGCAGCAGGGATTGCTCTGACCCGGTCATGGACAGTAGAAAACGCACCGCTGCCGTGGCTTTGGCGCTCGTGCGAAAGTTTGACATTCCTCGGCAGGAACCCCCGAGCTCACTAACATAAGTCGATCCAATGTGACTACAAGAACCCCTGGATTTACGGAATGCCGCATCAAAGCCGCTATACATTTTCCACGAGTTACGTGCCTGTACACGTCTGTCTGCCATGGAACCCAGCAGGCAATCAAGACAGCCAAAAGGAGTTCCTCTAAGAGTGTTTGGGGTCCGTGTTTCCCCTCTTTAGGTCGGGTTAGTTCAACACAAATGTTAATCAGCTAGGTTCGATTCGACTTTCTTGTTTCATTTCATGAAACCTGCCATGCGCATACGCGAGTTTCATAAAACCCTGAAATGTGCGCAGCGCATTTCATGAAATTTTGCAACTCTGCGACACTTCTTCGGTCTTCTAGTTCAAGGTCGTAACCGGGCTGCCCTCGACAAGAGTCGGCGAGGAAAAGGTCATCGACAAACGCGGCTCCATCTTTTCTTGAGCCCTGGCCTCGGAAGACCCGGCCGGCCAAAACCGCCCCGGGACCGGCAAAAACCGCCCCGGGACCGGCCGAAACCGCCCCGGAGATTTTGACAATTCCGGCCTGGAAAGCGTCATTTCATAAATCCAATCCGCAAAAACTCATGAAACTTGGTCCGTGGATCGACTCTTGAACTGTGGACTCATGAATGTGGCAGGGTTCATAAAGCAGCATGTGCCCTCAATTCATGAAACGCTCTTTCACAGTCAAGACAGTTTCACAGTCCCGGGGCGGTTTTGGCCAGTCTCGGGGCGGTTTTTGCCGGTCCCGGGGCGGTTTTGGCCGGCCGGGTCTTCCCGGGCCAGGGCTCAAGAAAAGATGGAGCCGCTTTTGTCGATGACCTTTTCCTCGCCGACCCTTGTCGAGGGCAGCCCGGGTACCACCTTGAATACCTCGAACTCTTGAGACCGAAGAAATGTCACAGAGTTGAAATTTCATGAAATGCGCTGCGCGCATTTCAGGTTGTTTATGAAACTCGCGTATGCAAATGGCAAGGTTTCATGAAATGAAACAAGAAAGTCGAATCGAACCTAGCTGATTAACATTTGTGTTGAACTAACCCGACCTAAAGAGGGGCAACATGGACCCCAAACACTCTTAGAGGAACTCCTTTTGGCTGTCTTGATTGCCTTTTGGGTTCCATGGCAGACAGACGTGTACAAGCACGTAACTTGTGGAAAATGTATAACGGCTTTGATGCGGCATTCCGTAAATCCAGGGGTTCTTGTAGTCACATTGGATCGACTTATGTTAGTGAGCTCGGGGGTTCCTGCCGAGGAATGTCAAACTTTCGCACGAGCGCCAAAGCCACGGCAGCGGTGCGTTTTCTACTGTCCATGACCTCAGAGCAATCCCTGCTGCCGGTGGCAGCAGGCCAGCTTCAGATTTTGCCTAGCGCGGCAAAAGGTGCCGAAGCAATCGGTTCGAGCTTGGGCCTGGTCTCGGATCCAAGGTGAGCATTGCAAACTCAACCCTAGCTAACAGCATTGAAGGCTTTGGCCGCAAGGCGTTTCGATAATCAGAAATTGAGGCCCTTGCTGTTTCAAGCACCACTGTCGCTTAGGTAAAGGTGCAGCGATTTGATTAGCTCTTGCTTTCGATGGTTTGTGGCAATATCCCTGATCTGCTCGTTGTTGACACGGCCGCCGCATACAAAGCAGTGGGCCAAACCGTATTTGGGGCATGAGTGAACCTTGCCTGCCCGCAGTCCTTTGAAGTCACATGCCCAAAAAAGCAACCGTTGGGAGGTCTCCCAGAAGGGCAACCAACACAAAGATCCTTCAATATTCCCGGCTGAGCCTTCAGCCTTCGCTATGTTCACCACGTCATGGCTGCAATTCCAAAGGTCCATTTTCTGCGGGCCAAAAAGAACATTCGAGAAAAGCGGCTCCAGGTCACAGGCGAGGCGCATGCCTGTTTTGCACCTCAACTGATGCGATTGGCGCGGGAGGGCGCGCCTCAAATGCGGGATGTGCCCAGGTCGGTTTATGCCACACTCAGAGGCACGCTTTCTGTGCCCAAATGCTGCCAGAGCGGGGAAAGTGCAATTTCCGCCCCTGGCCTGAAAAACCGCCCCTCCAAGAAAGAACCTGTTTCTTTTCTAAGGGGCAAAAAAAAGCCACACTGGGGAAGATGAGGAAGCCCAATTTGTATTGCAGATCTGGCCTGTTCGGTCCTCCACGTCTCGTCCACGGCAAGGCCCTGGTGACGCTCTTCTCCTCAGACCAGCGGCTCGAGAGCCCCAAGGCCACGGTGCCCGAGGAGCTCCTAGCGCCTCGGACGAGACGCCAGCGGCGCGGAGCGCGGGAAACGAAGCGAAACGGGGATTTGTGCGTTGAGACGAAGAGAAAATGGTTCCCGCCTGACTTCCTTTAGCCATTTTTTGAGTGGTAAAACAATAAACCCATCATATTTTTGGGGGGCGACCAGCTTTTTTGCTTCCTGAGTTCCGGTTCGGACTTTTAGGTGTCACTAGTTTCTGAGGAACTGCGTGGGTAAGAGTGGCCAACTTGTGTGTTTGCCCTTTACCACAGGTGTTTTTCAGGTGTGTGGTTGCGCGGGTTCTTTGGTTTTGCTTTCTAATTGTCCATGGTTGTGGGAAGCAGTCGACATGTCTTGAGCGGCTCAGAGGCTCAAAGAAAGCGCAAAATTAGAGGGAAACACTAGCTAAAAGCGAATCACCAAAATCTCATGTCCACGAGTCGTGCTGTGTCTGTGGCTGGTGCTTTCTCTGCTAAATCTGCTAAATGGAGTTTATCCCACGGCCGAATCACGTGCATGGTTCCGTCAAGCAAACCGCAAGTCCCATGTCTTCCCTTTTTCCCCGGCGGACCTTTGTTTTTCGGACATAGAGCCTCAGGCCAAACATCTCAGATCGCCACCGGAATAACAGAAGCGATCCTTGCCTTCTCGGAGTGAAATAAAGCGATACCCGTTGGTGAACATTGAGCATGAAGTAACATGAATGAATATCATTTGTTTGGTGTGCCCTTGCAGATTCCAACATGAGTAACCTGAACAGGGGTCTGGGAAGATCACTTTCTCCTATGGCCCTTCAGGATCCATGTCTAAGCCTCCTCAAGTGGGCTTAGCCGTTATATCCCAGGTGGCTAACCACCTAACTTGGCGAATATAGGTGTCCTGTTTAGGTTAGTTTGGCTAAAAATAGATGGGTTTCACTGGTTTTGATGGGGTTTATGCCCCATTTACCAAGGAACCCCATCGATTTTTCCAAAAGGCCACCTATGGTAGGGATTCCCCTCATATTTCCTTTTCCGGGGATCTACCCAAGTTGTTTTGGGACCTGCGGACACAATCCCCGCGAGGAAATGTGGGCCAGACTGCTGGCGGACTCCTCCACTGCGGACTTGCGGATTTGCATCTCCGGCTCCACAGGCCGGGCGTATCCGGGCGCGTCCGAGAGGTCGCATGGGGTTTCCTAGGTCCAGCGAGTCGTTCTCTACCAACTTCTTTGGTTGGGAGGGGGAACCCCCTAAAATAGACAGAGAAAAGTGGGTACCCTTATTCTGACCTCTCTACTGGAGGACATTGGAAGACCTAGATGGGGTTTCAATCAACATTTTGGACTCCGACCCCCTGCTAGGACGGATTGAGCTCAATCCTGGGGCAACGTTATGGCAAAAAACCCGGGCGGTTTCTCAGGGCTCCTCCAAAGATGCATTTTGCAACCATTTGAAACGCCAAAATAAAGAAATGGAAACCACCATTTACAAGTTGCAATGTTCGATCGGTGTTTTTCATGCATCCGGATCCCGGGTGTCTTTTGCTTCGATCGGGAAGAGGGCCTCAAGTCCTTGGCCCTGAAAGCCGAATGGAGAGTTTTCCGAGCTGAGCGCGCCAGGGGAGGTCTCCGAGCTGAACGCGCACAGCGTTGTGCTGCGGGCGGCCTCGCCGGTCTTGAATGCCATGCTCTCAGGAAGCCGCCGAGACGTTTGGGCCAGACGTGCGAGACGTGGTTTGGTGACGTGTTGCCTTCTCTGTCGCTTTTCATGTGTCCTCTTGATTGGTTGTGGTTTTCTTCCTGCTTGTGGTTTGTTGGGTTTTTGTGGTTTGATATGTTTGGAGAGGCGTTTCAATGTCCATTGTTCAACTGGGAAACCATTCCTTGGGGTCAGGTCTCCTTTTTCAACCATTTTAGGGGTCGTTAGACCACCGGCCTTGCTGTGTTATTTTTGCCCGGTTTTCGGGAAAGAGGCTCCTTGGAAAGAATGAAAGAAGGAACAAACTAGTGGGGCAACATGTTTTTTGCCAGACAAATTGGCCCTGGTGAACTCAACTTCAACCTGAGATCCCCTGCCGAATAGGGTGTGTGTGTGTGTGTGTGTGTGTGTGTGTGTGTGTGTGTGTGTGTGTGTGTGTGTGTGTGTGTGTGTGTGTGTGTGTGTGTGTGTGTGTGTGTGTGTGTGTGTGTGTGTGTGTGTGTGTGTGTGTGTGTGTGTGTGTGTGTGTGTGTGTGTGTGTGTGTGTGTGTGTGTGTGTGTGTGTGTGTGTGTGTGTGTGTGTGTGTGTGTGTGTGTGTGTGTGTGTGTGTGTGTGTGTGTGTGTGTGTGTGTGTGTGTGTGTGTGTGTGTGTGTGTGTGTGTGTGTGTGTGTGTGTGTGTGTGTTTGTGTTTGTGTTTGTGTTTGTGTTTGTGTTTGTGTTTGTGTGTGTGTGTGCGTGTGTCTATTTTGTTTTATGTGAAATGTCAACATATGTCGTTGGGCGTGCCTTTTTTGAGCAGGTAACCCCTTGTATTTGTGGTTTCAACAGAACACCAAATGGATAACCACCATTTTGGGAGGTCCTTAAACAGAGACGCATAAAAATTGGCACCCCTTGGATGGTTCAAAAAAGATGTACAAAAGGAACCGTTGAGGTCTCGAGAACCAAGGGACAGATCCCTAGAGTGTATCAACTATTGTGGTTCGAAGCTGTTTTACAGTAGAGTATCGTCATGCCATGATGTTGAGCGATATGACAATATATAAAAATACACATTAATATAATTGTATATATATATATACATAGTTATATATATACACATGTTTTTACATGTATACACGTGTGTATATATACACGTGTACATCTATACAAAGAGACACATGTATATATGTCTATATGCATGGATGTATTTCTTGGGATCACTGGACCTGAATTCCGGCCTCGTTCTTTCACAAAACAGTTTCTGCGCACCTCGCGAGCCTTCCGGGTGTTGACTGCCAGAGGCCTGTGAGTCAAAGATGTCGTATTTTACTGCCACAGGGGAGCTTGGTCACAAGCATCCTGCTCCAGAACTGCCTCTTAAAAGGGGCAATAGGATGGGGGCCCTCCAAACGTTGACCCTGGATTGACGGCCCAGAATTTGAAGCTTGACCCTTTGGGACCCAAGGACGAAGTATGGTCTAATATGGTTGCCAAACTTGGAAACCATAAAGTAAAACGGCTGGCTTTCGGCAAGCAAGAACACAGGGGCAGACTTCAATGCGGACCTGGAAAGGAAGCAGCAGTTGATTTGGAGACAAAGGCCCGAGGAATACCAAGATCATTTGTGGAAGCCCGGAACATGAAAATCCGGAAAGCGGTTGGAACCCAGACCCCCATTGGCAGAAATTCCGGCACTGTTGTTGGTAGTTGGTTTCTGACTTCTTGTGAAGATTGGCCAAAACAAGTGACCAAACTTTTTGGTTTGCCAAACCTGACTTGCTGACTCAAATGGTCCAAACCCAAAAAGTCAGGAACTGAGGAAGCAAAGCCGGTAGACCTCAGGTCTGGCTGGTTTCTCTTTGCTTTCCTCTTTTAAACCACACCAGGATGCCTAGCTTTGACGTGTGTTTGTGAGAGAGAGAGTGTCGTTTTCAGGGCGGCCCGTGTTGCTTGTTTCAATGGAAACCAGGAGGAAACCTGAGCCTTATCCCTAAACAACACCCCCTCAAAAAAAGGCAAGACCAACATAAACTTCTTTTGAGACCCCCCCCTTTAAAATAAAATAAAAAGCAGAGGCACCAAAACAGAAACATTTTGGGGGGTTCCCCTTTTTGAGACCAATGTGAGAAGGCGCTGAAAAGCCTGCTCACCTTCCTCGCCAGGATGCATGCAGGAAGCCAGCGGCCGAGTGTCCGTGGAGAATGTGAGCCTAGCAGCTGCCAAAGTGCTTCTCTCGCTCATGTACACAGGCGAACTCGTTGCTTCCATTTGCTTGAGTATGTGCAGGGCTCCTTAGAAGATACATTTTCCTCTTTGAAACATGGCTTTGTCCACCAAATAGAGTTGGAAACCACCATTTACAAGTTGCAATGTTCAGGTGTATAATGTAAGGATCCCTGATGTGCTTCTCCAAAAGCTGAACGCTGGGTTTTTGCCCAGATAAGCTCTGGAGGGGTTCGGGGCAGCTTTCAGAGAGGGTTCCGGAGAGTGCCAGGGGCGTAGCTGGGCTTATTATGTTCCCCTGTTGTGTTTCAGAATCATCTATCGCTGGGCGACTTGTTTTAGGGGACTTTTTCGCAAATAGAATGTTCTTTTGAAAAATAAGGCCGGATGAAGTTCACACCTCTGAATCATGGGGGGGGGGCATCCGGATGCCCACGGAAAACAGACAAAGAAAACGCCGGCGGTTTGGTCTCGCAACCTCAGGGTTCCGATCAGTCCAAGTCCAAGCGAGGAACATTTTTTGGGGTGGGAAGACCCAAAAAGACTCAGCAAAAGTCAGACATGCTTTTTTGGGCCCAAGTGGAAGCCAGAGAATCGGCGCTGGTCGTCAGGTTTGGTTTCGGTCTTCAGCGATTCAGTTAGAGTTCGGGTGAGGTTTTCCAGTGGATGCTTGGGGTTGCTCCAAACCAGCGGAAATGTGGCTGTCGGTCCTTCATAGGCCCTGCCAGGATTATTGTTGCATTTGTTGCGCTGGTTTCAACAAGCAAGCCATGGCCCCGATCGAAAAGGCGACCCCGAATAGCGCTTACAAGATGGCTTAAACATGTCACAAGTTGTTGACCCAATGGCTTGTGCGGCTGCGTCCAGGGACCCCAAACATGTATTGCCTTTGAGGTTGTCTTTAGACCAAAATGGGATTCACCAAAAAGACATGTGGCTTTGATTTTGAAGTTCTCAAGTTCGCAATATGGATCAAATGATGTGTGAACTTAGGGAGGGGACCCACCCCTCAGGCCAAGTTGACCATCTCGCAGTTGTTTTGTTCTACGGAGAAACGGTCGGGCTTCCCCCGAGGGATGCCTCACTAGGAATCAAAAGAAAGGAACCCAGGGCTCAGAGTACCTCACTTGTCCAAGCCGAAGCGACCGGATCTGACCCTTTGGTGTTTCCGCTGTAGTGAATATGTTGTCAACAAAAGGTGGAGTTGTTATTTCCAGGTCCAAACGGGGCAGGTGAGATACAGAAGCCTTGCCAATCGCCACGTCAGGTAGTTTGCCTTTGGACCTGGACGCCCAGTCCACCGTCGTCCTGGAGGCGCGATCGTAAAGGTCCCCCCCAAGTCTCACCTTGGAATCTCGGTTGAAGTTTGATTTTGCCTTTTGTGGCTCAAAATCAAACAGGAGGGGGTACGCAGGTTTTGGTCCATGTTTCCACTGAGCCATGGCCAAATGGCTGTGGGTCGACAACATGTACCAAAACGGCACCCTGGTAAATGGAACCAAAGAGTAAAACCTGCGTAACCCTAGCTCTTTTATTTTCAGCCACATCCAGATCGAAGTTCGAATTCCAATACAGTTGGTGGGTTCCAAAAAAACAAAAACGCTCTTCATGTTTGGAAGAGACCTCATTTTAAGATTATTTTTCAGTTGGGCTAAACCTGAGCCAGCTACTCTTAAGTAACGCCCCAGCTCAGTTCACGTTCTGAGCCCTTGGGTTGGAGGTTGGCGACCCGAGTCACCACCGCTTGGATCCCGCTCGATGGGGGGCAACCCGGCAACCAGGCCATGTGCCTGGCCCATCGCTGGCAGGTGCAGTATGCGCCCTGGTCGAATGGGCGCATGTTCTTTGCTGCAGGTTGCCAGGGGATGTTTGGACTCGAAAGCTTTGTGCCCACGAAATTGGATGTTCCAGTTAAACCACCAAAAGTTAAACACTTTTTGCAGGGGAGCAGAAAGCAACCGAGGCTAGCAACTTTAAAACAAAAGGGAACCACACTCATTTGGAGAGCAATTCCAAAATCAGAGCCCAACTT
Organism: Effrenium voratum; assembly: GCA_963377175.1. NCBI lineage: Eukaryota > Dinophyceae > Suessiales > Symbiodiniaceae > Effrenium > Effrenium voratum. The sequence goes on along the minus strand of CAUJNA010002724.1, from coordinate 38,453 downwards.
TGACACGCCCCTGTGAGGCCTGAGTTCAGTCCTGGTTAGGCCAGAGACAAGGAGGGATCTCCTCAAGTTTTGCCGGAAGGAGCTAAGAGTTTGTCTTCTGGGGACGCATCGGTTTTCCTGTTAGTTTCCCTTAAAACCACCAAGCATGGGATACCAACTCCAAAAAATATGGCTCACCCATCAAATCATGGACATGTTCCGCCTTTTAGGCCGAGCTCGCTGATCCGGGTACGAGGGAAGGCCATGATGTAGGTTCTCTTCTTGGGATCCAATTCTTATTTCAGAGGCCGGAAATTCTGCAAACCGGCAGAGAGGTGTGAGAGCATATCCCATTCTGGTGTGGTTTTGTTCACTGCGGCTTTGGAGAGTGTTCCATCTTGGTAGGTGTTCCCACTTTAATGCGAAGTTGGTTTGAAACAAATGGGGGGTTGGAAGAAATCCAAGCATTTTCACGAATCGAATGGGCGTAACGAGTCAAAGGTCACAAGGAGCAGAGGTACATTTTGAGAAGCTCTCACGTAGTCATGCAGATGGTTGTGCAAACTTCCTAGGCCAAAGTCGAGGTGCAAATCTCACTTTGTGGTGTCACAGGGGTTTGTTTCCCAACCAGTGGGGGGGAGTGTAGTAGTGGTTTCTTGTTTTGTTTACGTGCGGCGTTCTTCTTTTTGTCATGCATGGTGTTGGCTGTTTTTGAGCAGCTGCGGTTAATTATTTGCTTTTTGGTGCGTTTTGCGGCATTCATCTCCGGTTGCTACTCACCGGAAGGACAAGAATCAATCAAGTCAGCCAGAGGGCAGTTTCCAGGGAGCAGATAGGGAAGCCTCGTTTGCAGTGGGGGAGATTCTCGGGACCAGTACATTTTGACCCAACAGACGGGTGAAGCGGTTGAAGCCGAAAGGATTCGGAAGCTTCGAGAGTGGCGACAAGTCTGCTTTGAAGAAAGGAAACTCAGATCCGAGTTCTGGTGGGGGCACCCTGTTCCTTGGAGACGCTGGATGGACAAGAAAAAAGCTTCAGTTGGAATGGATGCCACCCGTGACAAACCAACTCCCCACCGATATCATCCATCGATCGGATGTCCATGCCGGTGAGTCGGCTAAGGTGGTGCACATCTTGGTCTCCGCGGCGGAGAAGGCGAAAGCAAGTGAGTGTCAGCTAGGTCAGCTAGGTGCTGTTGTACCAACTTTTTGCGGGGGAGGGTTCCCCTACTGAAATAGACTACAGAACAAAGGGTACCCTTATTCTATCCTCTCTACTGGAGGACCTAGAATGTATTCTGGGCGGGAAAATGCCCACCAGGATTGCTGAGTGCTCAAGAACCCATGGTCAAGACCAATCATTTGCTTTCCCCAGACCTTGAATTGGCGACTGGGCCATGCTTGTGAAGAATTGGGTTTTAGATTGCCACCTTCTCCGATACCCAGAGAATCCCCTGAAGTGACAAAGTGGTCATGCACTTTGGTATCACGGATTTCGTGCTATTCCCACTATCTTGGGTTTCGTGTTAGTCCCACAACCATGACTCCTGTTTCTCTAAGAAACCATCGCCCGGAAACTCTGCAAGTTTGCGTGTCCAAATTTTGTGCAGGTGTTTTGTTTGGCAGAGTTTCCTAGAGAAGCACCATGGCCAGGAAAGGAATTCTAGAAAGTTCGCATGTCCAAACGAGGTTTGCTGGGTGTTGGCTTTTTTGGAATGGTTTCTCGAGAAACAATCGCCATTCAGGAAGCTAGCCGAACCGATTTGTGTGGCTATTTTGGAGACCATTTCTCAAGAGGGTTTGGCATGGATGGCCCTTTTTCTGTGCCTTTTTGGCGCCACACCCTTTTTTTTTGTTTTCTCCCCCGGATTTGGGACTTGGAACGTTTGGCTTCCGGGGGTTTTTGGGCCTTACACCCCAAGCCCGCGGGTCCTTTTTGGCGAATTCGGAACGAGGTTTCGACCTGTTTGTTCTCGGCAGCTTGGGCCTTGGCCCCCCAAAAAAGGCGCTGTTTTATTTCCCCTTGTTGGTTTTAAAAGGAGTTTATCACTACTGGACATATTTTCTTAAAAACAAATCCGGGGGTCTGAACCAAGTGGAAGATTTTGGTGGGCGAATTGGGTGGGTCGACTTGCTCGGATGGGCGCAAACCCGCCTGAGTGAGGCGCTGACGCCGGAGACCTTCGAGCCCACCGCGGACTGCGCCATCCGGCTGCAGCTGCCAGAGCTCCTGGCCATCTGCCGCCGCTCGGCCTCGCATCGATCCCGAGCCGTGCGGGGGGGAGGGGGAGGGGGCAAAGGCTTCCCCTAAACCCGACAGAGCCCCTGGTTGTTGTTGGGAAAGATTTTTCCCATTTTTGCTTATTGTGGTTTAGTGGTTGAAATCCAACCACTGAACTGCGAACATTTTGATTTTTGCTCACCCTTGTACCCCGCAGGGAACAATGCCCGGCAAAGGTGTTGGCCTTGCCTTCAGGAACTGCACTGCTCAGGGGGCAAGAAACTCCCCTTTGGTGAAAGCGCCTTGCCGTGGGAACATACTCAGACAACACGCCGGTGGCATATCAGCGGCGCCCATTTGAGATGTAGGATGGACAATCAACAGCTCCGCGACCAACGCCTTAAAGACCGAGTTCGGAGGGTTGAGTCGCTGACAGCATTTCACAATGCCCCTACGTGATCCAAGTCCGGGACAGGGGATGTCACGCGACCAAGATTGCTGAGTGGATAGCCCATGATTCTCTTCAGACGGATCACTTGGTGTCTCTTTCTTTGCAGACACAGTTTCAGTCAGGTTCCCCTCAATCGGTTTGGATTAGTCGGGATCTGAATCCCTGGCAAAAAGGAAACCAGCCCTACCAAACGACCGGGCTCCAAACCGCCAATTGCAGGGAAGGGACCTTGGGTCTGTCAATTTTGGAGGCTCGGTATTGTACCCGTTTTTTGGGGGTGCAAAAAACGATCGAAACGCCATGGTCCTTTACTTGTGGCTCCAATTTTGCGGAGGCTAACCAAAGCCAAAAGAATGGAAACGGATCCAACTTTTAGTTCAGGTGTTTTTGAAGAGCGTACCCGATTTTCTTTGGGTGGAGAAGCGATCGAACCGCCATGGTCCTTTACTTCAGCTTTGGGAGTTGCAAAACTTGCATGTCCGTGCCTTGTGTCCTAGGCTCCTTCGCCAACGCCCGAAAGCGTGCTTCAGCTGCAGTCCCGCCGGCGGCAGAACTGCCGGGAATCTAATACCTGACTACCCACAAACCACTACCCAAGAGCAAGACGTGGGTACACAACCACCATACAGCGTATACAAGCACACTTGGGGTGTATATATGTACCAGTCCCTGGGCCACGTACACCCCCCCCCCCCCCCAAATGGTATGGTCCCCCCATTCCCCCGCATCATCCGCATCTTGGGGATGATGCTGGCAATGCTGGGGATGCTGTCCAGTACCGTGCGAGCCCTGCAGCTTCGGTCCCAGACCCCCTTTCACCCCGTGAACCAACACCCCCGCACCTCTCAACATCCTACCCTAAACCAAACCACCCTGCAACCCCTCCTCAACCCCAACCCTAAGCCTAAATCAACCCAAAACCCAAACCCACCCGAAACCCACCGCAAACCAACCCTGAACCAACCCTGAACCAACCCTAAACCAACCCACCAAGCCTAAACCAACTCCGAACCACACCCAACCACCCAACCACCCCACCACCCAACCACCCCACCACCCCACAACCCCACCACCCACCCACCCCACCCCCACAGGGGGGGGGGGGGAACCACCCAACCACCACCCAACCACCCAACCACCCAACCACCCCACCACCCCACCACCCCACAACCCCACCACCCCAC
>CAUJNA010002724.1:27500-34519 GCA_963377175.1 Effrenium voratum | reverse complement strand
GCCAACCTGCAGCCTGTGTTGCGCCAAGGCTGTTGCATCCCCAGCATTTTGGGCCTCGCATCCAGCAGCAACACCTGCAGGTTGCCAACCTGCAGCCTATGTTGCGCCAAGGCTGTTGCATCTCCAGCAGCAACACCTGGTTGGAGCAACACGCCAACCTCCAGCATTTTGAGCATTTTGGGCCTCGCATCCAGCAGCAACACCTGCAGGTTGGCAACCTGCAGCCTGTGTTGCGCCAAAGGCTGTTGCATCCCCAGCATTTTGGGCCTCGCATCCAGCAGCAACACCTGCAGGTCGCCAATTGCCCCTCCGGGTTGACATCGCCAAATGGGTGCTAAGTGTATTGGTTGGGTAGGGTAACAGCTGCTGATTGATTGTTACTCACTACGCACGTGACGGTAAAGTCAAGGGAAAAAGGGGGACATGCAGCTACCAACTAGGCCAGGATTTGTCCACTCACAGTAGCATGACATTCGATGACATTGAAGCCACGTAGCATGTTATTGCAACCGGGCACAAGGGAACACTCCATCTCATCTCCCTATGAGCGGTTAGAGCAACCATGCCATGATCCCTTCTGGCTACTTCATCCACCGGCGTGTCAGAATAGTACGGGGAGATGGACTGGATGGCAAGGTGAAGTACTCCTTTGCGAGCTATATGAGGAGGTGGCAAACCAGGATAAGAGGATGTGCAAAAGTCCTAGCTGAGAGTTTTGGTGAGCGTCTGAAAGCGCTTCGAAACGTGTTGGGGGGGGAGTACCATGATAGTTGTAAACAATTAGTCCATAGGTTGGTTTGCCCGATCCACTCGGTCAGAAGTGAGTTTGCCGGTACAGGAACAAGTTAGATATGATTGTTTTGCCAACCCGCTTGGTGAGTATTGGCTCATTTGGCTTGGTCTCTGAATAATACCGCTCAAAGGGGTTGGTGTCCTTTGGTTGTTCTGTAAACGAACCCCCAAACGGACCCAGAAAAAAAAAAAAGACGCCCGCCTTTTGGTTTCCCTTAAGGCCACCGAGAAGTACGGGTACCCCCAAAAAAAAACACACCCACCTGTTCACAGTTTGCAGGGCGGCAAGCCCCAGAGCAAGCGGCGGCGGATCTTTTTCTGAGGCGCGGAAAGCCAGCGCGGGCGTGGGGATATTTTTTTTGCCAGGGTCTGAAATCGAATGTTCTATACGTCCATTTGCTGAAATGAATATTGTCTTTTCGTTTCCTTTGTTGGCTTTGAAAGGAATTTATCACTACTGAAAATATTTTTCCCCAGGGGTCTTAACGAAATGGAAATATATGACCTCATAATTTTACCACCATCGAAGTCACACCCCCAAGCGGTAGCGTAAGGGAAGTGCTCCCAGTGCCTGGCGGTTTTTTGACCCTAGCTTCTAGAAACCGTCAAAATAACGTGTTCTGTATGTGCTAGAATATGGGAACCACACAAAATGGTGGCTTTCCGTTTGGCTTCTTGAAACCAACCTGAACAGGGTCTCGGCAAAACGCGCACGTTGCGCACGTTGGGCTTCTCCAACCCAAGAAGCGGGTTGGTTGGGTGCTGGGTTGTGTGCCTACACCAAGACGGCCTTTGTTTGGTCTCACTGCCTGAGTTCCAATTTGACTCACAATTTGAGTGGTAAGCAAAATGTTTGAACTTTTCTTTGGGCCATCCACTCCGTTGGAAGTGAGTTATTATTCTCGTTTTGAGTCTTCTTGGATTCTTTCTGGGGCCGGGGGTTGTTGTTGCAACCTCGAGCATGCCTTCGGGATCCTTCTGACTCTTCAAAGCCTGGGTACAGGATTTCATGGACCCATGTGGGTGTGTTTCTGTCTTTTTTTAGGGTACTCCCGCCAACAGCGGGTTCCTTTTGGTTTCCTTTAGAGCTCCAAAAAGGACACACCCATCGGACGGTTTTCGCTGACCCAGTTTCGTGGATTTCACCCTTCTCCCCTTTCCCACATTTCAACAGCCGGGTTCTCTGTGGGTGGAAGTTGGACCGTGAAAGTTGGGTCAAGCAATCGAGTTTAGCATGGCCTGGGTTGATTTGGAGTGCGCAATCAATATGGGACTTGCCGGGCTGAATGGACGCCCAGAAAACGCCCACATGGCAAACATGTGGGCCGGGACCCCCAACAAATGGTGGTGTGCCTCGTGGTTTCCAATTAAACCAAGTGCAATCAAGGCACCCTTAAAAAGTCACAGACACACACGTTGGGCTTCGGCTGGTCCAGTGGGCAAACACATCCAGCTGGTTCCTAAGTTGCGCTTGGGACCACTTCCCACATGTCACTTCCTTTTTGTTGCTCCAGTTGGAGTGTCAACTTTGGCCCAACCGGAAGTTTCGAAATTTGCTGAGCCCAATTGCAAAAAACCTCTGGTGTCGGATGGCCCCACATGTCACCCGTTGGCCTTCTATTCAATCAAAATGATTCAATCAACGGACATCGGGAAGGCCTTTTCATGTATTTGAGTCCATTCCATTATTGCCCTCTATTTCAGATGGCCCCCGCGCGGCTCGCTTTTGGCCGTTGCTTTTGGGAGTCATATGCCGGCTTTTTCCCCATTCCCGACTTGCAGACGAAAATCGCAGACGAATTTGGAGGGCCTTACCAACTTGAAAAGGGGAATGGGGCCTGAAATGATCTACACACGTTCCTCTCCTATGATCTTCCCCAGAATTAGCTCCCCTTTTTGCTTTTTTGCTTCTTTGGGGTCCCCTTTGTTTTCCACTAACCAGGCAAAACATTTTTTTTTTGCTGGGGTCCCAGCCTAGTGATGACACTTGTGTTTGGCCCTTCCCTTTCCCTCAAACACACGAACCCTGGCATCCAGGTCCAAGAAGCGCAAATCGCATCGGGCGAATCGGTGAACCTCCAGCGAAATGCGCGCGAGTCTCTCATCCCAGACCTGCGGAGTATTCTCCAAGAATGGCCCAAAATGGCTGGTCTCCTTTTGGTGTCCGTTTAAATCCACTAAAAAGTGTACCCTCAAAAATCGACACGAAGTGTGAAGCACCAGAACGCGGTTTTCTGTGTACCCCATGTTCATGGGCCAAGTTGTTGTATGGATTCCCTTTCGATCAAGCCACAAAAGTTGGGGAGGGGTCATTGAAAATCAACTCCCATACAAAAAGTGGCCCCTTTCCCCGGAAATCCACTGGAGGTTTGGGATCACTCGCATGTCCCACGTGGGCGCCATGGGTCTTGGTTTGTTGCAAGGCAGCCGGGCTGTAGTGTTTTTGGGTTTTGTCGCATTCAAGTCACCTGTGTAAGTCCTTGCAATAGAGTGTTTACTTCCTCTAGCCAGTGCTCTAAGCGTGCTATACGGTTGTTGCATGTCTCTTTCGGATGGCATCCGTGGACCTGCGTCAAGCGTGGCTCAGCAGAGAGCGTCGCTCAAAATGCCTCGGTCTTCGTACCAGCGAGCGGCGATGGAAAAAAATAGACAGCGCCGAGCGGCAGCGCAGGGGAGGCTTTCTGGCGATTTGGAATTTGACCCCAGTTGCCCAGCGGTGCCCTTTGTCTCCTTTTTTGGGTAAGGGTTCCGATTCCTTTAAAGTCAACCAACTCAACAAAAAGGAGGCCGATTCCTTTTTCCCCATGGTTACTGGGCATCTGAGTGAACCAAAAGAGTCGAATCTTTGAGCCAGAGACAGCCCATGGATCTGGTGCACATCCAAACGGAGCTTCACCCCTTGAAACCATGTGAAGCGAGATCTGCTCCGGAAAACCAACATGGAACCCAAAAGGAGATTCCTGGATTCCTGAGAAGAAACGGACCCCACTCAGAGATTCCTCTATGTTCTCACTCACAGCTTGTGTGACCATGAAATGAACCTAGAGGATTGCCATGAGTATGGAATCAAGAGTCAAACATCCCTCCATGGGCTTCCTTCTTCCGACTCCTTTTTGGGGGTGGTGCGGGTTCCACAAGATCGAATCCAGTTTGGTCCCCCAAACTTGGACGCACAGCCTGTGGGTGTGGTTCCTGTTTTTTGAGGCACCCCTTTTTTGGTGGCTTTAAAGGAATACCAGGAAAGCCGAAGCCATCATGTCGTCATTGTGATCGGTTTTTGGGGTAAAGTGCATGGGGAAAAACGAAAACCGATCGCAACTGGCGATCCAGGTTTGCTGGTTTTCGGGATTGGTTTAGTTGGGCTCCAGCGAAAACGCCGCTGGCGCAGGAAAAACTCATCCACGCCAGTCGCCAGTGGCCGGAGGTCGAGAACAGCTCCTCCACGCCCATCGCCGTGCAAGCGGATGCCGCAGAGCCGGGAGCTCGGGCGGTTTCGGTCGTGGAGGTTCGAAGGGCGGAGCATCCCCTTAGCTTGGTGGCTCCCAGCCATGCGGTTCCTTAGCTTTTTAGCTCTTTTTAGTGTTGAGTGAGGTGTTCCATTTAGCCCACTAAAAGTGATGTTTGGTTTTTGCGGGGGATTTGAGGACAGCTCAGTAACGTATGGCTCTTTGAAGTCCAATTCGACGTATCCAAAGTCCAAAGTCGTTCGTATGGCGATTGTGCATCGGATCTTTGAACTTTAACTTCTTGGGTGAAACATTGGACCATGGGACCCGCTTAAGTTAACCTTTTTGCAGAGGGGTCAACAGCAATCACGAAATGTGCTTTTAAAGAGGGAGCCTTTCGGAGCCACCGATCCGACATCTGTCGAGGCATGCTAGACCCCAGTGTGTGACTTTGATACCCCTTAGAAACAGTCAAAACAATGATCCCTCTTGGCCTCTTGCGATGTCAATTCTTGACTGTACTTACTGGGCAGCGTTAGCCTTTTGCTTGATTGAACATGTGCTTTCCCCGGTAAAACAAAAATGTTTGATGAAGAAAGAACTCAGTTTCGCCACTGGCGCAAGTGAGGCTTGTCCAAAATAAAATCCGCAAGACACCTAAGTCACAAGAATGAGGAAGTAAAGGTCGATCTATTTGCCTGGAACAAAAACGAGCGAAACCCATGATTTAGGTCCTTTAGCTGGGAGGGTGTCAGCTCAGCTTTCAAACTTTCACGTAGCGGCCCTGTTGGGCTAGTCTGCCACGGATGTGAGCACCACATGTATCTTTCTCCCACTCGCACTGAGAAGAGTGCGGATTCTTCATTTGTGCATCGGCACGGCATGCCGTGTGCATTCTAGGTTTCGGGGTCTTCTTTGCCAACACTTTGACATCGGTATTCAAAGAGCTGTCTGACGCACATCAACCAACTCATGCCTATCACCTACGGTGACATCTTCCTGCACCACTCAATCCGACGACATGAGCAACCGAATCCGTCAGACACTTGATTCTATTTAAGTGTTCAAGGACTGGACCGCAAATCATTCAGTGACTGGCTTGCTGAAGAAGGTGAGCTTCCCGCATGCTGCAGCCACCTCGAATTCTGCGCTGCATCTATGAAATCGCCATTCTGAGCCACGACCTGGACCAGCGGAGCGGGATCGCCGTGAAGCCATCGCCTTGCACGTGCTGCGTGTGTGACCGTTTTGGTTGAGCGGCGAAGTGGCTGCCCCGATGCAACCATGGGTTTTTTTCTCGTACTCCCTGAGGCTTAGCATTTGCACTGCACGCCTTGGTGCGAAACTTTGAGATGGGTTGCATGTTAATTAAAAAGAAAGCATGGCAAACCTGTGATTAGGCTTGTCCCCTCCTGTGGTTTGGCTGAGGCATGTATGTGAGCACGCCGTTGGAGCACTTCCGGTTAATTGAGCGTGTCCGCATCAGGTTGAGAGCCAGTGCAGTTTCAGTCAGATTGCCTATACTCGGCTTTCCTTTAAGCTTCCCAATGTCTACGGTATGCTTTTCGAGAAAGATTGCAGCAGCATTGATAGTACTGATGTTGTGAGCGGATTGGTGTACCCCGAAAGCACAACACTTTTGAATATTGTACGTCGACAGGAACTGGTCCCTCTCGGTGTTCAGAGCGAGCGGGCCATCACCACCTGGGCTTCACACATTCCACGACCCAAGAACAAAGACGGTTGAAGAACCAAGGATCGAGAATGAGTCGACCAGCAGAAAGGGTTTGAATTGCACTCCTGCAGGTTAACATGGAACAAACAAGTCTAGATAATTGGTGTTGGGTTCCATGGCATGCGGGAATATAGGTGACATTGTCCTAAAACCATTGGTGATTCCCGGCTGCCTGCTTGGATCTCCTGCCAGATCCTTGGGCTGTCGATCTTCCCGGGGCGAGATGGGCGTGGTGGTGCAGATACCTCCGCCCGGGGCCCAGTTTGGCCGGACGCGGGCTTTCCACAGTTCCAACAACCTGATGGACCTAGTTGGGTGTGAGTTTTGTAGCTTAGCGACCAACCCTCCATGATTGAACGCCCGAAACCGAGCCCGATGCGCTCGTTTTCCACCTCGGTATTACCACAGTTCAAGACATCAGTTAGGTGCGCAAGACGGGAAGCCCCTTTTTGTTCACTTGCTCAAAGCAGACCTTTCAACTTGTTGGTTTTCCTATTTTAGTCATGGCCCCCGAAAGTCAACCTGTCATTTCTGGGTCCTTTGGGCAAGTGAGTTTGCTATGGCTTTGCCTGGCAATTTCAAACAGTATGGCTTTTTGGTGGCATTTCACTGGCTGTGGCAAAGCAAATCCATTGCCTTGCCACAAAATATGTTCGGCTGGCCAGCTTCCACCCAGCAAAGGTTTTGCCGGTCTTGCCAGCAAAACCGAGGAGAGTCGATCCCGAGGCTTCCAGAAAACCGATCCGTGCTGCTTTGGATTCGGCATTTCTCCCAGCTATCCATCACATTTCTCGCCAAGTTGTCCTGAGCACGCGACTCACGTCGACGGGAGAACCCAAGCTTCGCGGTTGTCGGAAACCAAACGTCTCAATGACTTTGTTTGTCATTTCCCCCAACCTGAAAAAGAAAATAGCTGAAAGGAGGCACACACGTGTTTGGGCAGAGGTCACTGTACTTCCCCTGGGCGGCTTTGAACATCACCTTTTGGGCTAGGTGGGTTTCCCTTGGTAGCGATGCTGCAATAACCCGGAATCGGCTTCAGGCAG
>CAUJNA010002724.1:0-22500 GCA_963377175.1 Effrenium voratum | reverse complement strand
CTGGTAAGCATGGTTGGGAAGCATGGTACATTTTTGTTTCTTGTGGTTTAGTGGTTGAAATCCAAATCCACTGAACTGCCAAAATGTTCAAATGTTTGCTCCCCAAACCCAACGTCAAGCAAGTAAGGGAGCTCTACAAATTCCTTGGGAAACTTTCGGACCGCTCACTCAGCGATGCTTCAGATCCCAGGGCGCGGCGAGGCTTGCGACCGAAACTCCCGGCTCAGGTACCCTTTGGTGCACTGGGATCTCGGGATTTGAAGCCCTGAATCTTGCGGGCAAATGAGAATCCACTCCGGAACACCTCCAAACCAGCAATTGGAGGCAAGCTGACCAGTCGAAAACTGGCTCGGAGTTCGCGCTTCAAGTTCCAAAACACGAAGTTTGGGCAATGATGTTTGACCCTGGGTCGAATGTTCGGAGGTCGGCGTTGCTTAAGCCCCGAAGTATTGTAGAATTTAAGCAGAAGAATATGTGTTTGTCCTGCCTCCGGAGAGGCCCCAAGGCTGTAGTTGTCAACGTCCAATGCCAATAGCTTGAGTGATGCTAGCATTCTGATTTGGCAAGGCGCTTTGCGTGTTGTGCTGGCAATATCGCTGGTAGATTGGCAGGCCTCTTTTCGTGTGGGCTGGCAATATTGCTGGTAAATTATGTTTATGTTTTATTATTGTCTCGCGGAGGACATGAGGGGCCCACCCACACTTCCCACGAAGACCGGTGGGCCGAATAATTCCGCAGAAGGAGATGAGTTTGAATGGTGTTGCCAAATCCTCAAGGCTTGAGTTGCGTGGACGACCAATCAAGGGCGACCAATTTCGCCCAAGAGCATGATTATCCTTGGTGGCTCCCAGCCATCCCCTTAGCCTTTTAGCTGTTTAGTGTTTAGTGGTAGTTTCCATTTAAGCCACTAAGAGTTAAGCTGTTAGCGGGGGATCTGAGGGCAGCCCAGTATCACTTGTACTGTGATGTTGACCTAGTTGCAGATGATCATGGAACAAAAAGTTTCATGGAGCCAACACCCTTTGGCGGTCCATGTGAATGATATAGATGTTTCCGACCATGGGAACTAACCCTGAATTCACCAATGACTAGGGCTTCAAACCAGAGGTTCCTGCAGTGAACTTCACACCAGGTCCAGCCCCTTTTGTTTGGGAGTCCCCTTTTGGTTGGTGTTTGATTAGCAACGGAGACCAAAAGGAAGCCAAGCATTCAGGGTGTCCCCATCACAAGCAAATGAAAGCGTCGCCAGGTGCCTTTGGAGATGGCGCCAAGTGATCCGCCTGACGATGCTGGCGCCTAAGGATGAGGAAAGCCAAGCTGATAGATGTATACTACATATACATGTGTATACATACGTAAGGATTTGTTTGGCACAGCCAGGTATTCTCATGGCTTTGCTTCGAGGGGCTAGCGATGTGGCACTCACCCTTTGCGCTTGGTGGATTCTCGCGAGAAAACAAAAAAAGTCGGCAAGGTCAATGCTTTTTCTACCATCACGCGACGCGGACCGAAGCTAGATTTTCTATGGGAGGTGTTTCTTATAATAGGGGACCCGCAAAATGGTGGCTATCCTTTTGGTTTCCCTTTAAACCCCGCAAAAAGGGATACCCTCAACAGAAGACGAGCAACCCATGGGAAAACACACATATTGGCTGAAATGAGAACAACTTGCCTGGACGGGTCACCGAGGTACTTTCGGGGAAGACCGTGTTGGCGTTTTCCAGCTATCCGGTTTCTTGCGGGTGTTCGAGGTTTTTTTTTGGGGTAGTGTCCATTCAACGCACCAACAAGGTGATTTGCTGTGTCGTCCAAACTTCGGGACCCAGCGGAGCTGCTGGATGCGACCCTTTTTTTGGCAAGACCAGTTTGGTAGCCCAAAAGTTTGGCTGCTATTTGGTTGGTTCTCTGGCCTTTGGCGAAAAGCATGTGTTCTTTTCCCCACAAATCGACCAAGGCTTCAACTTTTGGCACAGGGGGCAGTAGCCACAGACAGGGGCAGACTTTTCCCTTCCCCGCCAACCCGTTTGAATGAGTTGGCCACCTGCAACTGCCACCAAGACTAAGTAACTTCCATGGCTGATGAATATGTTTTGGTTCCCCTTGTTGGTTTTAAAAGGAATTTATCACTACTGGACATATTTTCTCATTTTTTCCAGGGGTCTTAACCAAATGGAAGTACTGTGATCTTGACCTAGTTGCAGATTATCACGGAACAACAAGTTTCATGGAGCGAAAACTCTTTGGCAGTCCATGTGAATGAGGCTATATAGGTGTCTGCGACGATGGGAACTACTGACTGGCTTCAAACCAGAGGTTCCTACAGTGAACTATGGCCCAAGCCTCTTCTCGTTGTGTGGCGCCCTTCCATCGGAACGGCCAAGCGTTTGAGGTGCACATGCCACTGCCCCTGGCCAGAAGCCGAGCATGGAGGGTCCCAGCAGGCGCAGCAGAATGTAAAGCTATATGTTTGTTCTGTGCATATTGATGTGTATATATATATATACATATATATAGTACTGCACATATATATATATATATATACATATATATATATATAAATGTTATGACTATAGTTGTGTTATAATGCTGCATGATACGGTGGATGCGCAAGTGATACGAGTACGGTTGATGCGCAATTGCATATATATATATATACACATACATACATGCTCACCCCACCCCCACACCCCCGTGATCTACCTTTGTCGCATCGTGTGTAGCCAGAAAGCTAAAAGCCTATGTGGGGACTTATCAAGATCCATGTAAATTGCAATTGACTTTGATTAGAATCATGTGTGCAATGGTTTTTCTACTTAAACTCTCTCTCTCTCTCAATCCAAATAGACATTCAAACTCCATTTACATTGCGTTTAACCTTTGAATCAATTCCTATTTGGAAAGGAATTCGTGCTGAAATTCTAAGTTACAAAGGACATTAACATGCATGTGGTTCCTTCCTCAAGTCTATCGCAATTCTAATTACATGGTGAGTTATATCTTATTAAACGGGATCCGCAAATAAACCATCAAAGGATGTTTAGAAGAAACTCCCATAGTATGGGAACTATTGAACGGTAGTGTTCGCAGATAGCTTTCTGAAGTGAAGGTTAGCTGCCATGAAAAAGTAGATGAGACCGGAAGGAGAAGAGAAGAGCAAAGAAGCAAAGAAAAGAGAGGCAAAGAGAAGAGGTGTGTAGATTTCGTGGCAGGCACAGCACTTGGGGGTAGAAAGTGCTCCAAGCGAGCGACCTGTGCGAGTTTCGTGTGGTCCGAGGAAGCGCAAGCCACCTCTGACGCGACGCTCTTTTTCGCGGGTTCGGGACGGGTTCGGAACAGGTGCGGCTCGCACGGACGTGCGCGCTTTTCGACATGAGTTTGTGCGACAAGCGCAACAGTGTCGCAAGGTCAAGTACGGTTTGATGGCAAGCCACTTTCGCAAGGTCAGATTTGGATTTCCTGGCAGGCTCAGCTTTCAGAAGACAGATAAATAGATAGATAGATAAACGGATAGATACGTAGATAGCTAGGTAGCTAGAATAGATAGATTAGAAACAAAAGAAGGATTCAAGAGACAAACTAAAATGTAGACTAAACTAGATAGATTGATAGAAAGCGAAACTAGATAACCAGCTAAATACATGGACAAGGAAGCGCCAACTTGTTTGTCGTGATAACTGAACAAACATTTCAGGGCTGGACAGATAGTTGGCTTAGCAGAAAGAAAGCTTGACAGATATATACTTCACAGGTAGGTCGCTGACAGGTACATAGCTTGACAGGTGCCTACGCCGGCAAACAGATAGCTGGACGGACAGACAGCAAGACAAGTAGATAGCTTAGCAAATAGATAGCTAGACGGGCATGTAGCTTGACAGACGGATAGTTTAACAGAAAGATAGCTTGACAGATAGCTGGTAGCTTAGACGGCTGGACCGATAGCTGCCATTGCAGATAGCTGGGCAGACAGGTAACTTCAGGCAGAGACCTTGAGCATGACAGATTGGGCATGTAGCTTGACAGTCGGATAGTTTAACAGAAAGATAGCTTGACAGATAGCTGGTAGCTTAGACGGCTGGACCGATAGCTGCCATTGCAGATAGCTGGGCAGACAGGTAACTTCAGGCAGAGACCTTGAGCATGACAGATTGATAGCTCAATAGATAGTTGATAGAGACAACCTGACAAACAGATTGTTTGGCAGGCAGGTAGCTCAACAGCTAGCCAGATACGGATGCGCGAGCGCAAGTGAGACAAACAAGCAGCAGGTGTCCATGACCATTGCAATGAGTCTGGGTGGGGTCACCGAAGCAAAAGCAAGCGCCCCTTTCGTGGGTATAGTAGACTGGTATTCAACATAGTTGCGGCGGGCTTCTTCTCTTGTAAATTATCTTCCTGGAATTGATGTTTTATGTGCACGCAAACTGAAGATAGTAGTGGGACTGCTAGTTAATGGTAACTTCACATCATTGATGTGGAAAGGAAACCCCTTTAACTTCTCGTTCGAATGCAGATTCTGGAGCTTTTTGCGGAGCTCTACATGGTGTGTTTGTTCAAAAGGAGAAAGAGGAGTGCAATAAGCAACCTGGAAAGCAGCTCTACGCGTGAGCTTCAAAAGGAGTTTCGCGAGCAGCAGGAATTGCATAAGGTCCCTTGCATGGAGCTTGTTCAAGAAGGAGCTCTTTCATTCAGGAGCCTTAAAAAGAGCGGCGCAAGGAGCGCTATAAGGCAGCTGAGGGTCAAGACTTGCAAGCCAGGTGTTGAATTATACTTTAAAATCGAGAATGTAATTCAATTCTGCCCTTCTCAAACATATTCAATGTCCACTTATTGTTCTATTCAACGCCATCAATGTTTGTTTGTGGTTTGGTGATGCGCTTCAAGAACCAAAACACATTGAGCGAAAACCAAGAAACAATACAAATAACTTCCAGCAAGCAAAAAGCCGCAACTCAGAGGAGGAGCTTTGGTTGTGCCGAAGGTTTGTTGTTGTTTCCCGAGGTTTGTTTTGTTTGTTTGGTGTCCTGCTGTTTTCTGGTTGTGTCTCTTCAAGAGTGACTCTAGTTTTTCTTCTGGCAATAACAAAAACTAATCTCGATGGTTTTGTCTTTCTTGTTTGCTCAGCAGAAAACCAAAAGACGCTTGTCTGCCTGGCACACACGAAAAAACTGTGAGTGTTGGTTTTTGGAGAAACAATCCCAACAATCAGAGCAGATAGGGGGAGAACAAATCCTTGAGGAACTATAGAACCAATAAATGTTGCAAACCATGTGTTTCTTTGAGTTGTGTTTTTTGGGTTCTTGTTTTGCCTCCCTTGTTTGCTTAGTTGTTCATTGATCGGTTTGTTTGTTTGTGCATACGTGGGTGCGTTTGATTATTTGTTTAGTGACTCTGACTGGTGTTTGTTGATTTACCTCTTAGCTTACTCGTTGTTTGTTTGTTTGTGATTATTGATTGCTGTCATTCATGTACGTGTGATTTATTTCGCCATGTCTTCATAAATATATATATATATATATAGCGGTTTGTTCAATGTGTGCATGCATCACTTTTGTTGTTGGTGTTTGTGCGTTTATTGGTTCCTGGATATTTGATTGGTTGGTTAGTTGGTGATTGGTTGGTTGAATCCTCTCTTTGTTCCTTTGTCCATTTGTTTATTCCTTCATTCCTTCCTTTGTTTGTTCGTTCGTTCATTCAATGCGTCATTCGGCTATTCATTCATTCACCCACTCATTCCTTGACTGTTTTGTTTACTCACAGTTGCCATTTGGCTTTGCTGCAGGATTTCCTTTCAGAAGCGGTCTACAATATCTGAGTTTGCTAAGGGGAAAGATTCTTCTTGGAGCAGGCATACCCTCGCCTTGCTGAGGCCCCAGTGGCCCAGACAGCAGCAGAGGACCCTCCCTGCCGCCTCGACACTGGCATGCCGGGTTAGCTTGCACATGCCGCGGGCGTCAACTGACATAGTGTAGGAACGCTTCTCTGATTGCGCCACGACAAAACAAGATTCTTCAGCCAAAGGAGCCCATTTGAATTTCCTTCGGTCACGTGCAAAGGCGAAATATTGCTAGACGCCTGTTCAGCTTCGAAGTTGCCAGTCTATGGTTCGGTTGGGCGAAACGAGCATCTCAAATCAAAATCACCCGAACGCCGTGTCCCATGTCCCGCTCTCCGTAGGAAAGTGACGAGGCAGACCTGGCAGAGGCCGAGCACCGGTGTCCTGTTGATTGGTGAGTTTGGCGAGAACTAGAAGGGTTCCACTGGTTATGATGGGGTTTACAAAGGAGGGCCATTTGTTAGGATTTGTTTGTTTTCTAAATAAATCCCAAATTAAATCTCGACCCTTTTACAAACCATTTACCAAACCCCTCGATTGTTCCAAACGGTCACCTATGACCAAAAGAGTTACTACTCACTTGCCAGCTCCAAAGGGCCTCGTTGAAAATGACCTTTCAGTTCTCCAGGTTTGGTCTATAGTCTTCTGGTTCCAACAGGTCGACCTTGTATTTCTGGGTCCCTAAGGGGCCACTGAGAGGTTTCTATTGAAATCATGATTTTAGTTTGTGAATCAAGTGTACATGTTTCGCTAAACTTTGTATCGTTAATGATATGCAGGAAAACTTCTTGTTTGTTTTTGGGAGCATTGAAATCATGTGACATCCGAATCTTCAACCAATATGGGCATGAGGTCACTAGGTGAGTTCAATTTTTTGTCCTTAAGCTCTACATGGATGGGGTTGAACCCCTCCATGGAACCGAACCGCGATCTGGACACTTTCGGACAGCTCGCTGGACGCATGGGCTTCCACCTACGTCTCAGATGTGTGCTATGTTTTTCCCTTGTGTTTTTTTTCTTTTATTTTCTTTTTTAAATATATATATATATGTAGGGAATCTATCAGCGTAGGATTTGCTTTCCAGCCTCAACCATGTATCACTATTGGAACTAGGTTTATATATATATATATATTCAAGGGACTTGAGCAAATGGAAGCCTTGGTAGGCCAGGGTGAGGCACCTGAGTGTTTGGTGCCAGGCCATCCGCCTCTCACTGGCACCTGCCGCTTCTGCTCGGGAGGCGAGCTTCTCGATTTGATGCGGTGAGTCGCTTCGATTGCAGGTCCCCCAGACTAACAGCCGGAAGCTCCCAGGACCCCTTTGGAAGACTTAGTTCCATTTAAAAAGGCCTTCTGGGAGCCTCCGGCTGTTAGTCTGAGGGAGTGTTGCTCCTTTGGTTTGGCTTCCTGTCAAAGGCTCTGATGCCAAAGTGACACGATGGACATTGACGTAAAACTTCTTGCTGGAGCCGTTCGCTTCTGGTTTTCCAGGGCTCCTTAAAAGATACATTTTGCCCATTTGAAACATGGCTCCACCAAAATAAAGGGAAACCACCATTTACAAGTTGCAATGTTCAGGTGTATAATGTAAGGATCCCTGTTTCCGTGTCCATGAGGCAAAGGAGCGATTGGAGCAGCGCACCAAGGACCGCCGGGCATGGCCGGTTTTTGCATCCACTTGGTGCATCACTCCCCAAAAAGGCACACCTACTGTGACTTGCATGACTGCACAGCGGACTTGCGTGATCGCAAATGGCCGCACGGATCAACAACAGTTTGACTTTCCATGACTGCCTCAAAACGGTCTTGCGACGCTGATTCAGCAACGGAGGACCTTTTTGAAGAGTACCGTGCTCAAGGTATGGCAGCGGCCTCAGTTTTTTTCATGGAGCTGGACCAACGGACTGCAGATCTGGGCAGAGACTGGCACTCACCTGGAATCAACGGGTTCGGTTGCACCCAGTTGAAGGTTTCTCAAAATGGACCGTTGGCATCTTCAGTTGGAAGCCAAAAGGAAGCCTTTGTTTAGATTTCAGGAACCCCACCATTTTCAGCGTCCCTCCAATTGGTGGTTTGGAGCCTGGTGGTTCGGAGGTGAAGACTTGGTCTCGAGCCAGCGGTGTAAACCCCTAAACCACCGGACTCTCTTTCCACCAACTGATGGTACCTGCTATTTTCATGAGCAACGGCGTCTTCTCTCAGGCTCCTCACGAGGCAGCTTCCAGGGCTGCCAGCGAGGCGCCAGACGAAACGGGCGTTCTTTCAAAGTTTTCCGCGTTTCGCTGCGGGGAGAGGGAAGGGCGTCCCTTCAGGTGACTGGATTTGAAGCCCCCCTGGGTTCTTGAGCCAAAACGCAACGGAGCTGAAGGCTTCGGGGCCCAATCCAAAGGCTTCGCTTTTGCCATGTCCCGAGTTTCGGGGCTGGGGACACGAAGTTTCCAGGAGACTTACGCGTTTGCCAAGTTGCAGGCGAATTTCACCGCCCAGAAGTAAAACCCCGGCAGTTGAGCCAGCCTTAAACGGGAACGCATACTGCCCTTGTGATACCGCCCACCCCCCCTCCCCCTGGCGGGGGGGTGGGGGGGGGACTCCTGCAGACGCTTTTGGGACCTGGTTTTGCATGATCCGCTCGGCGCATCGCTCTATGCTCAGTTTGCAATCATGGAGATGTCCAGTTTTACATATGGTCACAGCTTGAAACTCCATCAGTCACATTCACATCAACAGAAGCCGCGCGGCCAGGGTCAAGCACAGAATTTTGCATGGGTCATCGCAGCATGCGGGTTTCTAGACAGGAGAGCAGTTTCGATGTGAAATCCCTTGATTCATATTCCAGGAGGATAATTTCCTTGTTGCTGGTGCAACTAGAATCGCTGTTTGTGTGGATTTTCTTGGCAACAGAGTGGTTCTGCTTTTTTCAAGTGCCAGGGACGCTGTGCCTGCTTTCTGCCAGCATTAGAACATTTAGTTAAAAGTCTTCCACTTGTCGAGAATGTGCGACTGCCAAAACTACCTGGATAGCTAAGTTGCTACCTTTTGCTCAAAATTGAGCCAAAAAGTGACACCTCGTTGGAATAACGCAACCATCGATCCAATGGAGTTGGACGGCGACCCCTGGAACTCCACATATTGGACCCCACCTTCCCATCAAGGCCTGACTGTTCGCCAGGCTCGAAGACTCGAAAGGGCATAGGCGCTGAGGCGCTGAGGCGCTGAGATGCAAGTGCCAGGTGTCAGCAGTCAGGGGTCAGTAGTTTCACTTTTTCTGGGGCTTATCAAGTCAGAGACGGGTTTGTGTTTTCCTTGAACCTACCACACATGGGATGGCTAAGATAACGTGGCCGGCGAGTTCGGTGCGGACAGTGAAAAAACAAAAGTTCAGATGGCGTCAAGCTGTAAGGCATTGCGATGCATCGCAGCACCTTGGTCCTAGAAGCAGCTTTTTAGATTAGCCGCTCAGTGTGGTTTTGCACGTCGCGTAGATGCCCGCCGAGTTTGGTTGCGTACGTTGCTGCGCGCCGAGGTGGGTGTGTCTCATAGACCCCAACATTGCGCGATGTCTGACCACCCAAAAGAAAGTACCAACACAAGAGACACCCAGAGAGCACGGTTGTTCCCACATGAGTATGCAGCAGCGCAGCGGGGCCGTGGCACGGGCATGGTAAAGCCATTCTTCCCATGCCACTCTGCGATTTTAAGCCGCAAGCCACAAAGAAATCAGTGTTTTGTCCATAACTTAAACCAAAGATCTGCAGTTGAGCTAAATAACAGTTTCCCTTCCTCCAACTAACATGGCACCTGTGCGGAGATACCTGGAAGATTCATTCCTTTTGAAGGGAGCCCCTGTCAGTTGCCACGTTAGTCGGAGGGAGGGTACTCAGTGCAGTCTGCATTGTGGCCCTTGGCCGCTTGCTCTCCGAGAGAGCCCCATATTGCATGCCGCTCTCGAAGCAAAGCCGGGGTTGTTCTCACATAGCGCGTGAGGCGACGCAAAAAGTCAATCGAACAGAGAATTGCGTCTTCGTTCAGAACGGTCGGACTTATACGCATATATAAAGATGAATATGTATATATATATATATATAGGTGTGTGTGTGTGTGCGTGTGTGTCGATTGATTTTACACCGTGAGGGCTTGGATTTTAATATGTACCTGAATGGAGGGTCTATTGAACCTCCATCCTTCAATTCGTACAGATGGCTTCCGATCCTAGGAAAACAAACAAAAGGGATCTGTTGGATTTAGACCAGTGAGATCCTCATGACGGGTGTAACAAGCTTGGAATGAAAATAGAATCACTGAAACATAAGTATGGTGTTTTCCGATGTTAGACAGCAACTTACAGAAATAGTAATTGAATTGAGAGGCAAGCCAGAGTAAGCATCGTGAGTTGTTCCAGAGTAACATGTGATGTGCATAGCATATTTTTCAACTTCATTCAGCTTCGAAATGAAGCAGAAAGGTATTCAAGAAGTTTTGATCGATGTATATGGCTGCGGGTCAAAACCAATGGTACCATTTTGGGGTAGGTTCACCACCCATGTTGGTCTATTTGAGTGGGAGGTTCACTCAAGGAAAGGGGTTTTGACCCATGGCCATATAGAAACTGAGAGATTTCTGAAGATATGGCACGAGTATTTCTTGTGGTCGGTGACTGGCCCTGGCTCCGGCAGGACCGGGCGGGGCTTGTGGCTTCGGTTCGGTGCGGTAAGGCCATCATGACTTCAGCACAACAGTCAGCACAATGGTCAGCATCATATATTGTAAAATGATGGGCAAGGTGAACAAGCATAGTGTCAAGGCGCACCTTTTGTTCTTAAAGCTGGGACAGCTTCCATGAAAGCAATAATAATAAGAGCCTTGTCATGTTCACGGCCAACTCGATCATAAGCAATAGCAGGCTTGAAGAAATGCTGCTGAATACTTCAGCAGGTCGTTCCTGCTAGTGACTGCTTGCGCCCGTGTTACCATCTCTGGGCCAATGGCATCGCTTGCCCAAAGAGCCCAACGTTTCACCCTTTTTCGGCTCTCCATTGTGTTTTCGTTTTGTTTTTCTCCTGTTGTTTTTTCTTTTTTCCGCATGTACTTGAGTCGAGCTCTGTGGGATGGAGGAGGAGGAGAGAAATCCTTCAAGCGGAAAGAAAGAGAAAGATAAATGCAGGCGGGCAGGCACACATGCAGACAGGCAGACAGGCAGGACACACAGAGACAGAGAAACTGAAAAGGAACGAACATAGGTTTTGTGCATGCGCAAATGCATTGCTTGACTTTAACCAGGTTTCAGCTGGAGACTCTCAGGATTTGCGCGGGTGAGCTTGCGGGGTCCGTTGTAGACAACCCTCAGAGGCGACAAATCATGCCCCCGCAAAAGCGATACTGGATTCCCTCTTTGAGTTATGCCTCCCAAATCAAGATCGAGATCGCAGCCTGTCTGAGTTGTTTCCAATTGGAGAATCTCGGCTCAGGATCCGGGTGCTATCGTCACTTTCCAGGATTTACCGCAATAGCGTGCCAGCATGCTGTCTCGCTACTTCCTCGTTTCCTCGGTCTTGCTGCTGGTAACTGCAGCGGACACCGAGACGTGTGAGACCTGCAACTAAGTTGAAATTGGGTGCCGAAATTCTGGTAGCGCAGAGGGACGCACTCGTAAGGTCGTGCCCAGTTGCACATGAGGGATACGCCGGAATAATTAGGGCCGATTCGGGGATTTCGTCCGATGTCTTGTTTAGGAGTTGGACATGGCACAAAATACGGCTGTTCCAGCCTTCCTCAGCCTGAACAAGCATGCACGTGGATGGAGATTTGGCCATCTCGAACATATCAGGCCAAATCGTGAGGTCATTTTGGGTCATTATTTTCGTCTGGGGGTTATCAAAGTCAGAGCTGGAAGTGGGTTGGTCACCCGACTTTTTCCTGGAAAGCGCTTTTTGTTGGTTCAGTGTTTTACTTTCATTCGTGCTCAACTGTGGGTCCAGTTCCACCCAAAGACCGTTCTGTGGCGCTCCATGTTCGAGAGAGAGTTCCTGGGCTTCGGCTTGCGCGAATGTTGTCTGGCAGCATATGAGGTTTGGCCAGAATTAGCATATGAGGGGACCCCAAATTTTGCCACAAAAGAAACTGGTGACACACCCCAATTCACCCATGTCCTTTAGGGGAAACAAGTCATTTTGAGTGTGGCTCACATGTGTGGTGCGGTCAAAGCACTCTTTGGGGTTTGTATGGATGGTGACTGTGATGTTACAACGTCTAAAGGCAGCCATGACCATGACCACATATTTGCGTATGTCCGGAGTTGCTCTTAGGTTCGACGCTCTCTCTCTCTCTCTTTCTAAAGACATGGAGCTGCTTCCAATGTTTTTCTGCATATGGCGCGATGTGCACTTCCATGTGTTCTGCCTATTTTATGGCGAGCTCACCGATCCAGGGGTAAAACGTGCGAAAGCCGTGAGAAAGGTCATTTACTTGGGGATCCCTGAAATCAGCTTTTGGAATCATAGTAAATTTTGCAGATGTGATACATGGATGCTTCATTTGATGCTATTTTGAAGAACAGATATTGTGTGAAGATTCCATTCTGTAATCAGCCCCCTTTGCGAGGTGTTCTACCGAAGGTGATCCCTTTGTCAACCACCTTTGCTGACAAAGGTGGCCAAGCTTTCCTGTTGAGTTGGCAAACTTCACACTTGTTGTCGTTCCTCACTCATTGTCTGAGCACAAGCCCAACCTTTTTATGCCCATTCTGGCCAGCTCGCTGAGCGCTAAAAGCACGCTGTGGCCACCTATCTCGTGCTCCGGGCGCATAGAAACCGGTAGATGAGCCACGTGGCGTGCTCTCTCGAGCCGAAAGAAAGTCCTCCAGGAAATATGGGTACCAGTCAGGCCGCCTTTTGCCGGGCGAGTGAGCGCCTGGCTCGTCGCTGTCCGGCCGAGGTGATGGGGAGGTTTCGAGGCAGGGTGGGCCAACTTCCATTGAATATGTTGATTTTCCTCTGTTGGTGTTACAAGGAATTTGTCACTACTGGAAAGATTTGTCACTACTGGCCGCGAAACCCGGACCGCGCAGGAGCAAAAGCCTGCTCTCTCTGAAGGCTGAGGTGGCACAGAAGCCCAGCTGTGAGTGGCGCTCCGCGTTTTGTCGGGGGAAGGAGCTGGACAAACCGAGCTCGCTCTCTTGTTGCTCCTCTGGTTTCCTCTTTTTTGATGGTCAGACCAACAAATTTGGTTGTACCACCATGTCTTTCCCCCTTTTTTCCGGAAGGGTTGTGGAAGGAGGTTGACAAAATGAATGGTGCCATGTCTTTCCCCCTTTTTTGCGGAAGGACGGCCAAAATCGGCCAACAAACGAAGTTTGCGCCACATCCACTCCCCAGGAAGTCGGTGCAGACGGCGGAGATGGCCGACCTCGCCGCAGAGCTGCTGGGCGACGGCGGGCGCATGGACCTCTTCGGCGAAGCGGGCAACGCATCGAAGCAGATCTTGCAGCCAGCGCCAGTTTTTTTGTTTTGTGTTTGATGCGTGGGTATGGGTCAAAATGAAACCACCAGGGGACCCTAGCTTCTAGTCCATGTTTCCATTTACCAGGGTTCTATATTTGGTACTTATTTTGGACCCACGCCCGTGTTTGTTGGCGGATGGACTCTTTGGGGTTTCTCTTGGTTGGTTGTTGTTGTTTGGTTGTTGTTGTTGTTGTTGTTTGTGGGCGGGGGGTGCCTTTGGACGTGAGAATGCAGGTGTTGACCTTAGGTTGCACTTTTCAACATGTCAGGTTAAGCTTTTCCAGCAGTCCACAACCCCGATAATTTACTTCCATGTGTGGTGTAAAAAAAAGAGGGACGGAAGTGTCAGGCAGCAAAATGGGGATCACGTTTTGCCACAGTGGTCCCCGAGTAGTGCCCTTTTACCTTTTGTTCGGGAGGGTTCCCCTACTAAAATAGACTACAGAACAAAGGGTACCCGTATTCTAACCTCTCTACTGGAGTACCTAGACAGTTTAACAAGTAAAAGTTGTTCGTTTCGTTGGTCTACTCGCGACTGGGTCTTGTCTGAGGTTTTCAGTCACACCAAAACCCAGGAGAAAACCTCTTTGTCAAAGGAAGTTTAACAAGAAACTTCCGTAGTACTGGAACTAAATGAGCTAGCTGCTTTGACATATAGCTATGACAGGTAGCTAGCATGACAAATAGATAGCTTTGACATATAGCTAGCTTGACAGATAGATAGCTTTCCAATAGGCTTGCATGACAGATAGATAGCTTTGACATATAGCTAGCTTGACAGATAGATAGCTTTCCAATAGGCTTGCATGACAGATAGATAGCTTTGACATATAGCCAGCTTAACACGTAGATAGCTTTCTCAAGTATAGATTTCGTGGCAGGCGCAGCACTTTCGCAAGCACTCTCTGCGAGCTGGGGGATGGCAAGATGCAGAAAACGTTGGCGCTGTGCGTGAATTGGGCTTCCGGACTGTGCGCAAACCACCTCGGCTGCGACGCCTGTACGGCGGCGGTCTCGGAACGGTCTCGGAACGGTCTCGGAACGGTTCGGAACGGGTTCGGAGACGGGCCCATTGGCACGGCCGCGCGAAGGTTTCGCAAGGTTTGAATTGCGTGGCAGGCGCAGCACTTTCGCAAGGTCAAGTATAGATTTCGTGGCAGGCGCAGCACTTTCGCAAGGTCAAGTATCGATTTCGTGGCAGGCGCAGCACTTTCGCAAGGTCAAGTGCCAAATTCGTGGCAGGCGCAGCACTTTCGCAAGGTCAAGTACAAAATTCGTGGCAGGCGCATCACTTTCGCAAGGTCAAGTACAGAATTCGTGGCAGGTGCAGCACTTTCGCAAGGTCAAGTGCAAAATTCGTGGCACGCGCAGCACTTTCGCAAGGTCAAGTACAGATTTTGTGGCAGGCGCAGCACTTTCGCGAGCTGGGGGATGGCAAGATGCAGAAAACGTTGGCGCTGTGCGTGAATTAGGCTTCCGGACAATGCGCAAACCACCTCGGCTGCGACGCCTGTACGGAGGCGGTCTCGGAACGGTCTCGGAACGGTCTCGGAACGGGTTCGGAGACGGGCCCATTGGCACGGCCGCGCGAAGGTTTCGCAAGGTTTGAATTGCGTGGCAGGCGCAGCACTTTCGCAAGGTCAAGTATAGATTTCGTGGCAGGCGCAGCACTTTCGCAAGGTCAAGTATCGATTTCGTGGCAGGCGCAGCACTTTCGCAAGGTCAAGTGCCAAATTCGTGGCAGGCGCAGCACTTTCGCAAGGTCAAGTACAAAATTCGTGGCAGGCGCATCACTTTCGCAAGGTCAAGTACAGAATTTGTGGCAGGTGCAGCACTTTCGCAAGGTCAAGTGCAAAATTCGTGGCACGCGCAGCACTTTCGCAAGGTCAAGTACAGATTTTGTGGCAGGCGCAGCACTTTCGCGAGCTGGGGGATGGCAAGATGCAGAAAACGTTGGCGCTGTGCGTGAATTGGGCTTCCGGACTGTGCGCAAACCACCTCGGCTGCGACGCCTGTACGGAGGCGGTCTCGGAACGGTCTCGGAACGGTCTCGGAACGGTCTCGGAACGGGTTCGGAGACGGGCCCATTGGCACGGCCGCGCGAAGGTTTCGCAAGGTTTGAATTGCGTGGCAGGCGCAGCACTTTCGCAAGGTCAAGTATAGATTTCGTGGCAGGCGCAGCACTTTCGCAAGGTCAAGTATCGATTTCGTGGCAGGCGCAGCACTTTCGCAAGGTCAAGTGCCAAATTCGTGGCAGGCGCAGCACTTTCGCAAGGTCAAGTACAAAATTCGTGGCAGGCGCATCACTTTCGCAAGGTCAAGTACAGAATTCGTGGCAGGTGCAGCACTTTCGCAAGGTCAAGTGCAAAATTCGTGGCACGCGCAGCACTTTCGCAAGGTCAAGTACAGATTTTGTGGCAGGCGCAGCACTTTCGCAAGCACTCTCTGCGAGCTGGGGGATGGCAAGATGCAGAAAACGTTGGCGCTGTGCGTGAATTGGGCTTCCGGACTGTGCGCAAACCACCTCGGCTGCGACGCCTGTACGGCGGCGGTCTCGGAACGGTCTCGGAACGGGTTCGGAGACGGGCCCATTGGCACGGCCGCGCGAAGGTTTCGCAAGGTTTGAATTGCGTGGCAGGCGCAGCACTTTCGCAAGGTCAAGTATAGATTTCGTGGCAGGCGCAGCACTTTCGCAAGGTCAAGTATCGATTTCGTGGCAGGCGCAGCACTTTCGCAAGGTCAAGTGCCAAATTCGTGGCAGGCGCAGCACTTTCGCAGGTCAAGTGCAAATTCGTGGCAGGCGCATCACTTTCGCAAGTCAAGTACAGAATTCAAGCATTCGCAAGGTCAAGTGCAAATTTCGTGGCACGCGCAGCACTTTCGCAAGGTCAAGTACAGATTTTGTGGCAGGCGCAGCACTTTCGCAAGGTCAAGCACAGATTTGGTGGCAGGCGCAGCATTTTTGCAAGGTCAACTTTCGCAGCCGGGGCTCGAAAATCGCAACTTTTAAGTACGAAAGTAGTACGCGAAGTCAACTTTCGCAGCTGGGGCTTGAAAATCGCAACTTTTAAGTACGAAAGTAGTGCGCAAAGTCCACTTTCGCAGCCGGGGCTTGAAAATCGCAACTTTTAAGTACGAAAGTAGTACGCAAAGTCCACTTTCGCAGCTGGGGCTCGAAAATCGCGACTTTTTAGTACGAAAGTAGTACGCGAAGTCCACTTTCGTAGCTGGGGCTCGAAAATCGCAACTTTTAAGTACGAAAGTAGTACGCGAAGTCAACTTTCGGGGATTGAACATCGCAACTTTTAAGTGCAGAGAAAGATGGGTAGATAGATAGATCAATAAACAGATATAGAGATAGCTAGAGAAATAGAAAGAGATAGAGAAACAGAGATAGACAGAGATAGATAGATTTGTAGATAGATAGACAAATAA
Organism: Effrenium voratum; assembly: GCA_963377175.1. Classification (NCBI taxonomy): domain Eukaryota; class Dinophyceae; order Suessiales; family Symbiodiniaceae; genus Effrenium; species Effrenium voratum. The sequence goes on along the minus strand of CAUJNA010002724.1, from coordinate 5,735 downwards.
CTAGCTAGATAGATAAAGAGATAGAGAGATAAATAAATAGAGAGGTAGATAGATAGATAGGAGATAGAGAGGTAGATAGAGAGATTGATAGATAAGTAGATCTATAGATAATATAGGGTATAAATTAAGTCCAGCGGGCAAGACCGCGCGCAGCGAGCGTGCCGTTTCGGGCTGCACGCAAGAGCGCGAAGCTGAGCGGGCATGCTGTGTCGGGCCGCGAGCAGCGGGCGTGCCATTTCGGGCCGCGCGGTAGGATGAGATACACAAGAGTTCCCGTCCGGCGGGGGGGGGGGGGGCCTGCCGGAGAAAAAGTAACGTGCTGCGGGCGTGCCGTTTCGGGCCGCGCGCGAGAGCGCGGAGCCGAGCTAGCGAGCCGTTTCGGGCCGCGCGGTAGGAGGGCGCGCCATGTCCGGCCGCGCACGAGGATAAGAAAAAAAAGCTCCCGTGCGGCGGGGGTAAAATTGCTGGGCACACACTTAAGTAGGCGGAGCGCGTAGGGCCAGCCGGGGAAAAACTACCGCGCTGCGAGCGTGCCGTTTCGGGCCGCGGGCAGCGGGCGTGCCGTTTCGGACCGCGCGGTAGGATAAGACAAACAAAAAAGTTCCCGATCGGCGGGGAAAAAACTGCGGGGCATAAAGTTCAGTGGGCAGAGTGCGTAGGGTCGGCCGGAGAAAAACTATCATGCTGCGGGCGTGCCGTCTTGGGCCGCGCGCTAGGATAAGCAAAGCAAAAGTTCCCGTCCGGCTGGGATAAAAAATGCTGGGCATAAACTCGGGTGGGCAGAGCGCCTGGGGCCTGCCGGGGAAAAGCTATCGCGCTGCGAGCGTGCCGTGTCGGGCCGCGCGCCAGAGCGCGAAGCCGAGCCAGCGTGCCGTTTCGGGCCGCGGGCAGCGGGCGTGCCGCTTCGGGCCGCGCGCTAGGATAAGCAAGACAAAATCTCCCGATGTGCGGGCAAAAAATATAATTGCGTGGTATAAAGCTAAGTGGGCAGAGTGCGTAGAGTCAGCCGGAGAAAAGCTGTCGTGCCGCGGGCGTGCCGTCTTGGGCCGCGCGCTAGGATAAGAACAGCAAAAGCTCCCGTCCGGCGGGGACAAAGCTGAGGGGCGTAAGCTCAAGTAGGCGGAGGGCATGGGGCCAGCCGGAGAAAAAAGATCACGCTGCGAGCGTGCTGTTTCGAGCCGCGCGCCAGAGCGCGAAGCCGACCTAGCGTGCCGCTTCGGGCCGCGGGCAGCGGGCGTGCCGCTTCGGGCCGCGCGCTAGGATGGGAAAAGCAAAAGTTCCCGATCGGCGGGGAAAAAAACTACGTGGTATAAAGCTAAGTGGGCAGAGTGCGTAGAGTCAGCCGGAGAAAAACTGTCGTGCCGCGGGCGTGCCGTCTCGGGCCGCGCGCTGGGATAAGAGAAGCAAAAGCTCCTGATCGACGGGGAAAAAACTGCGGGGGTGCTTGCGATTTGGAACTATTGGAGCTATATATCAGCGAAGACATTGGCTAACAGAACCAAACTCGAGCCTAGCAAGTTAACCTTTGAGATTTCTGGCGCCGTCACATTTTGAAAGCGAACAGAAGCTGCGGCACCCCAAGAACTTTTGCTGGGCACTTCCGTTGGTGCGCTCCACCTCTGCCTGGCTGAGGTTCCAAAGATAACCTTTTTGCTTATTTGCAAGCCAGGCACCCCAGACCTCCGCTTGCCGAGCTAGCGTGCCGTTTCGGGCCGCTTGTGGCGGACACGAGCGGGCGTGCTGTCTTGAGCCTTGCGCAGCGAGCGTGCTACTTGGACACGCCATGTGCCGCCGTGCCGTTTCGGGCCGCGCGCGCGCAGCGACCAAGCGCTGGCCATGGAGTAAGAAACGCGAGTGAAAAGCCGAGAATGTTTGTTTTGCTGGCTCATAGATCCTCTTGGTCCAGGTGTCAGGCAAGCAGGCAGGGCATAGCTTTGTATTGCGAGCGCATGAGTATTTTGCTGGCTCATAGATCGAGGGGTCCAGGTGTCAGGCAGGCAGGCAGGGCGTATAGCCTTTTTTTTTGCGCTGGCTTAGAAGTCAAGAGCTCGAGGGGCCGGGTATGTAGCTTTGCGTGGGGGCTTGTCACTCACTCGGCTGCGGTTTCTTGGCTCCAACTTAGTTACTTTGGTGACTTGAGCAACACAATCCAAACACATGTCAACTTACTTTCAACTTTGACGATGTCAACCAGCAGCCACCCAACAAGCACAGAAAGCAGCGCGCGCGCCGACAGCCCCCGTGGTGGCTTGGCGCTTCGGCCGGCCACTAGATCTCGGCTTGGCGCTTCGGCCGGCCGAACCATGGCGGAAGAGTTGCGAAATCAGCTGGCAGCCGCACTGGAAGCGAAGCGCGCAGATGGCGCACTCACCCAGCAGGAGGCAGAGCTGCTGCGGACCTTGACGCATCCGCCGCTCCCGAGCGAGTGGCTTGCAGGAAGCCAGGCGGCGCCTGCCACGGCGCCGCGCGTGGACGCGAGTGAGCCTACTTGGGCAGAGAGGGCGGCCGGAGGCCCGCGGCAGGCGGCGGGCGCCGCTGGGGCTTGGCAGGGCGCCTGGCAGCAGGGCTGGGGCGACTGGTCGTGGCAGTCGGGGTGGGGCGACTGGCCTTGGCAGTCGTGGGCTGCGGCGCCACGTTGGGGCGGCTGGGGCTCCGCGTGGCAAGAGCAAGGGCCCGTGCCGCTTCGGGCCGGGCCCAAGGGGAAAGGCGGCGCACCAGCGCCGGCCCAAGGCAAAGGCCGCGGCAAGGGCAAAGGCAACGCCCGGCACGGAGCGACCGACGCCGCGGCCGCGAAGCGAGAGCTGGCACAGTTCTTGCAGCTGCATGGCGACTTCACTTTCCGCCCGCGGCCGGCGCCGCCGGCGGAAATTCTAACAGTATACGATGAACTATACGAAGGCAGCCTGGGCCTTTACAAGCACATGGCCAGGCACATGCGCACGCCCGCTGCGCTGGCCATCTTGCACAAGGAGATCTTGCCGGAGATGGCCCGAGAGTCACACTGGCGAGTGGATAAGCAGAACCACGTAGAGAAAAAACGCCGGGACAGCCGCGAGCTTGGTGCCTCGCGCTCGTCGCGCTCGTCCGTGTCGCGGGCCAGCGGCTGGACGAGTCGAACCTTCGGCGCGTAGGGCGGCCACCGTGGCTTGCCGCTTCGGGCGGCCACAAGCTGGCGTGGGGGCACATGCGCGGCTTGTCGTTTCGGACGGCGGCGCGCGCGCTGACAAGGCGATGACCTGGAAAAGGAGCGGAGCGGACGAGGGCTGTGGCTTGGGGATACATGCGGACGTAGTTTGGGGCTTCTGTGTCTTGTGGTTTGTTGAGGATGTAGCACGAGGCGTGCGTGTTGCTTGGGTCCACTTTTATGTGTGTGTGAGAGGGAAGGGACGTGTTTTGCTTGTTTGGGACGTGTTTTGGGAGAAGCTGACCCTACGAAGACCCGACCAAGACCCCTGCCATGATGGCAACTTCCTTCCTGGCTCAAAGTCACTACCTAGGGCTTGGGCAAGTTTTCTCTCACACACACACACTTGCAACCACAGCTACAGAGACGCACGCAATATGACAACGCAACACACAGCAAAATCCACTCAGCAACGCACGGACACTATCTGTTCGCGGCGCTTGGCGTTTCGGCCGGCGTTAGCTATGGTTGGCAAGGGTGAGGGCGCGCCGCGCTTGGACAGCGCAGCTTTGACTCGGCATGAGCTGGCTGACAGCTCGGAGTCGGTGGCGCGCTCGAAAACTCAGGCCACCTACCGCCAGAGCCGCCGAGTCTCTCCGTGACATGCGCGAAAGCGCACACTTATGGTTTGCTCTGAGAAAGCACGTTGAGCCATGCAAGGCCGAAGACATACTTGCGAGGCTCGCGGAAAACTCGAAATGGCGAGTTGAGAAGGATCACGTGGACCAAGCTTTGCGAAAACGCTACCTACAGCTAGTAGATAAAGTCAAAGAGTTTGAGCCCGCCTTCCAAGACCTTGAGATGCAGAGGCGCCAGAAGGGGCGCGGCCAGTAGAGTCTTGCCGTCGGCTTGCCGTTTCGGGCGGCCGCGGATCGAGCAAGAGACAGGGCGGGCTTGGCGCTTCGGCCGGCCGCGCCACTTCAGTTTGAGCCCGCCTTCCAAGACCTTGAGACGCAGAGGCGCCAGAAGGGGCGCGGCCAGTAGAGTCTTGCCGTCGGCTTGCCGTTTCGGGCGGCCGCGGATCGAGCAAGAGACAGGGCGGGCTTGGCGCTTCGGCCGGCCGCGCCACTTCGCGCCAACAGGCAGCGCGACCCGGAAAACGCCGCTTTGCAGAGCTTCGAACACACAAGATTGCCACTATACATAGTCCCTTCTTCCTCGGCCATTTGTATGGGTAGTTCTTTCGGGTCCAGGGAATAACAAAGACAGTTCTCCAGTGGTACCCGGCCAGGGACCCATTCGGTTTTGAAAACTGTTCGGGCCACGGACCTTTTCATGTGTTGTCTGTCTGTTTTGTCAAGTTTTGGGGACTCGCTTCTGTAGCACGGGAGGGAGATTGGAGGGGGGGAGACTTCTTAGGGGTGAACTAATTGGTGGCTGTAAAAAAGGGAGATTGATGGATTCCCCTCCTTCGGGAAAAAATGGTGGCAACGCCATATGACTGTTTACAGGGTTTCGGCTGACGCGTAAGCGGCGCTTCGATGGCTCAAATACAGTTACTGTGGTGACTTGAGCATGTGGCTACACACACACACACACACACACACACATGCACCCACGCATCGCACACGCACACACGTAGTGCAACATCTTGTCAGCAAGGAACTGCTTTCCACGGCGCAGCAAGTTTGCGCCACAGCGACTGACACAGCCACTACACGCGAGGAGCAGGCTTGGCGTTTCGGCCGGCCGCTCCGTGCCATGGCAGGGACTTCGCTTTTTGGCTTCCTAGATACCCTTCTTCCGGACGAGGATCAGCTACCCGCCCGGGTGCAGCTTCGTGTCGGCGGCCTCACGGACTTGTGTTCGCCGAAATTAGACCGAGCTGCCAGCAACACAGAGGGCGAGCTGCTCCAGTACTTGGAGCGCGCAGGGCCGGACAGTAGGTTTTTATGTTTTTTTTGTCGACGAGCTGTTGCGGGATATTTCGGTGCATGGCGTGTACTATCATGTGCTGGACGGACGGTGTCTTGCGCGGAAGCATTTGCAAGAAAGTGCCCAGAGCTTCGGCATGGTGGTCGCAGCTCTTTGCATGGCTGTCCTCGTGTGGATGAATGTCCGGACAGCGAGGACCTTGGAGATTTGGTTTGTGTGCCGGGCCGGCAAGCATCGCAGCATGCTGCTCGCCGTGTGCTGCTACTTCGTGTTGTGGCTGGTCTTCAAAAGCACGCGGCGACGCGTCGAGATCTCGCTGGACTGGACGGCGGGGCGCCGCATTATCGAAGAGACAGCAGCATCCCACACGGAAGGCAAGCCGGCCGCGAAGCACCGCTTTCGTCAGCCTAATAATGTAGTAAACCGCGCCAAGGAACGGCTAGTGGCGCACCTGCGCCACCGGGGTAACCTTGATGTCGTCCTTGCGGATGTAGGCGACCCGCGCCGTGTTGTTTCGAACCGGGGCGGGCAGCTGCAGTGGCTTTTCGAAAGGATGCTGACGCCGGACAAACAACAGCTGCTGCACGCTCTCGGAGCAGAGCGGCACGCAGTGATGGTGCTTCAGACCGCGAGCAACGCGGAGAACTCCTTGCTGGCTAGCTGGCAGCCATGCTTC
>CAUJNA010002723.1:0-24100 GCA_963377175.1 Effrenium voratum | reverse complement strand
TGTTGGCAGGCTTTCATTATCATCCTCTTCTTCATTGTGGGACATGTATCTGTGAATGAAGGGACAAAATGTCATCCAAAAAGCTGCCAACAAAGCCAAAGGCCAGGGCAAGCATAGAGGCGTTCCTTTGGGGAGTGAATTAGTCCTGTCTTTTCTGGAGTCACTTTGGGACAGCAATGAAGGGACAGTAAGAGAAGAACCGCTATTCCTTTACATTCGTTCACCCGATGGAAGAGCGGGGTATATCTTTCCTTGTCAATCCATTTCCAAGATTTAGGAGTTAATGACGAAGGCAGGTAGGAAGATAACTCACCAGGAAGAGACTAACCAAGGGAAGTGAAAGATAAAATAGAGTTGATTCCAGTCCGCTCTCTACCCATGAATGGAGCGGCTTTATCATGTCCTTTTCCTTTCGTAAAAGCATTATGTCACAGATAAAGACATTAGGATTACAAGCCTTTGGGCTACCTTCGTCATTATCTACTTCTTACGACCGAGAAACGGAGGGAGTTAACGGAGAGAAGAATGCCTTGCCTTCCTCACCCAACAAAGGAAAAGACAGGAAAAGATGAGGAAGGAGGACGAGATCCATCATTAACACACACTTGCCTCTCGCATTCACGGTTAGAACCGACATGATGTTGAAGGAATAGAGAGGCAAGGCAAGGGAAGGATAATGATGGAACTCTAGGACCTTGACCTCTGTCCTCACTCCCTTCGTCTGTCGTAGGTCCTGTTCCTTCGTTCTTCCATGGCATCGTTTCCTCCGCCATTTCACCCGTTCACGGCCTTCCCCATATGCTGTTTGGTGGTTAGGTTATAGAGATAGCCTGTCAATGGGAAGGCAAGGGTGAACGGTTAGTGTCTTTCTCTCGTCCCTTCGCTTCTTTTCTATATGTTGTTGGCATTAAGATTACATGCCCTAAAGAAGCGAATGAAGGGAAGAGAAAGAAGGACATTCCCATCTCTTGGATCCTGTGTTTCCGAGAATAACGGAAATGAAAGGATGGATCCAAGAGAAGAAAACAGTTATTAAAAGCTTTCTATCTCACCCTTCCATCACCATTTCTACATCTTAATTACTCACCAAACAAGAACTCGCAAAGAATAGAGTGAGAAGGAAAGACTAAGATGTAGAAAGGAAGGAGGTGAAAGATAATGGGATATTACTTTAGGAGCTGTAATTGGGAAGTCTTTAGGTGTAATAATGTGATGAAAGAACAAGCTCTAGAAATCCTTTTATTAGCTACCATCGGTTATCTTCAACCTCATCTGTTCCTACACCGTTCTACGTCGTAAAAGCGAGTTCACGAGATACAGGTAAGGAAGATAAAAGAGACAAGATATGGTTAGTTCCTTTCCCAATATTAATCAGCTATTTATTTCTTGGTTTTAATGTTTGGTTTTCTTTATGTTCCTTCTTTTACTTTTCGTTCATTAATTGTCTCCCATTGGCTCACTCTATAACTCGCCTTTCTGTATCCACTCTTTCTATGTCGTTACAATGTTGGAATTCTTTAGGGAAATAATGCCTTTTAATTGATTCCTTACCTAATGTCCATCATCTATTACTTTCCCCTTCCTTTGTCAGGTGTATGCTCTTCTCGTCATTCCATTCCGTCTTTAGGATTAACAAGCATTAGAAGAAGGAAATACACTGGAAATAGAATGACAAGAGAAAAGAGAATAGACACTCCATCACTTCCTCTCTCATTCCTTCGTTCGGTCGCTCCCAACATACCCTTCCATCTGTCACCTATCTTCCAGGGTCTTACACACATCCTACATGCGAGAGCTGAGGCACGAGGTAACCACTCATTCATACCTTCACCAAATACTAAATGCTTTAACGACTATCCAAAAACAAGAAAGAGATATAAATGAAAAGCTATTATTCTTTCCCTCGTCTCCTTCCGTCCCCTCGTATATCTTGGATGAAATGGTCAAGATGCTGAAGGGAGATCTATTATCTCTCACTCATGTCGTTATCCCTGATCCTCATTCCCTCGATTCAAGAGTGTCCCAAATACAAGAAAGAAGTAAATAATAATAAAAACGAAAGTGAAAGGTGAGAAAGAAATAGAGTGAGATTCCTTCGGTCCCTGACCTCTCTTTCCATCATATAACCTCCACTTTAGGATGTTAGCATAATCCTGTCCATGAATGCCTCTATCTCCACCCCTTCACCAACCCTCGCTACCCAGCGGGCTATTCCAGAGATGAAAAGGATCTAAGATGAACACATGATGTAGAACATGGCCTAGCCAAGACCTGACAAAGGAAGGGATGGAAGAACTAAGATGACAAGCCTTTCTCTCATCCACACTGTTCCCTTCCATGGCATACCGTTTACCTTCCCTATCTTATTACCTTCAAGAATTACTGTTAGGAATGACATGAAAGCGACCAACGTGAGCTGACTCTAGGCCTTACCTCGTCCCTTCGTGTACTCGGTGGTCACCCATTGGTCAAGAGCTTCCTCAAAGACACGTCCCCGCTCTCCGAGCTGATCCAAGAGAGGAGGGGGCAAGGACTAACTCACTCACCCGCGAGCGGGATGGAAGCTCGTCTTTTCTCTTCTCCATTCTGGATCTTATCTCATTCTCATGTCCCAGCTAATAATCAACATTAAGAAAGGAAAAGGAAAGGAGCTGGGATAAAGGAATGTCCCAGAAGTAACCAAAAGATGTAAAAGGGATGAAAATAAAGGAAAGGAAAGGGACATTCCATCCACAAACCAACTATTTTATGTTGTACCTCACACCGCTAGCCCACAGGCCGGTGATTGGCATGTTAGGAAGAGTGACTTTTCTTTCTCTTCATTCATTACTTCTTCATTCGTTTCTAATATAAAATAGTTAATTCTAAGATGAACACTGACCAGAAGTTAAGAGGTCAGAAAGGGACTTATAATCTTTACAGAAAGGAAACGAATATTAGTGAAGAGAAGAGATTAGTAAAAGGGAAAGAACATGATGTAGAAACGAATAGATGGATTGGTAACGGCGAAAAGCCGGGTCATCTTCTTTTATTATTTACTTTTACCTTACACCTCATTCATCCATCCTTATCTTTGAGAGCCTATTTCCTCTCTCATCTATTGGTTACATCTCTTTTCACTTATATCTTCTTCATATTGTCCCAACATCATGTCGGTGATATAGGGAAGGTGACCTCCAGACAGTCGAAAGAAGCAAGGGCATGAAGCCGGCCTTCGCGGTTGTTACACCATTATTCTTCGCACGTTATTTCCTCGTGTACCGCAAAGGCTCAGTTGGAATGAATTTATTGATTGGCTGACATTCCGTCTTTCACTCTCTCCATATCTCCCTTTATCACTTCCTACCTGTTAATCCTATCTCTCGTACACACCTGACTCACTAACCACTGACTGTCCCAGAATGAAGAATCCCGTCTATCGACGAAACAAAGAGAAGAGACTCCGGCCTCAGATGTTAGGCCTTATCTGGTCCATATCTTTCCACTTCGTTCTGGAGATGTCATGTCCTTTTCTTTTATCTCTTGTATTATCGTTTTCTTCTTTTTAATTACATTTCTAACTCCTAAAGTTGGGATGACTGGTAAGGAATGGAATAACCCAGAGAAGAGAAGGTAATAATAAAGATAAAGAAATGGGAAAGAAAGATATCTTGGAATCCCTTTATTTGCTGTTTAATTCTTTCCTCTAATTGGGACAACTTTAGGATGAGAATGTGATAAGAGATGCCATCAAAGATACAAGCCTTTCTCTCTCTTCTATATACATCTTACCTGCCATGACATTCATCCCTTTCTATTACCTACTATTTACTGTTGAACGAAGGGAATAACACACAAGGTAAACAAGAAAATAAAAAGAAAAGCAACAAACAATAAAACAAGAGAAAGATAATAAGACTTACAAACCTAAAGTAAAAGACAGGACAGATAATAAAGATAAATAAATAGAAAAGCATTTAATTGTAGTTACAGTCTTTACAGAAAGGTAAGGTAGGGACGGTAGCGGTTAGGTCGTTGGCATTCACTTTTCGTTCATTGCAGTTCCTCTCAACACCATCCGCTACCTCACTAACCTGATAATTGGTTGGTACAGAGGAAAAGCGAATTGGGAGTCGAGCCAGGGACAACAATGACATGTTTCCGGCACGTGTTTTTTCCATTTATCTTCCCTCTCGGCTCTGAATGCTTCGGTTTCCCAACAATCTCTAACACGGGACCGGACGGTATCATCTCAACTATTTCTCCCTATCAACCTCCAGACGTCTATGAGCCTAGTGGATTAGCGAAGAGACGGGGTAATAGAGTCTTATCTGTTCCTCACCTTCCTTTGTCAGGTATTTTGTAGGAGTTAATAGGTTAGGGATGTGATGAAAAGAACAGACCAAGAGACCAATACACGGCCACTGGCCCATCTATAGCTTTTACAACTGGAGAATACATTGGGTGGCGACAGCGCCGGGATTAATAGTATTAATAGAAAGCATTCATGTGGGACGAAGGACTCCCGGACCCCCCCAAAATAAATATTTTTCTATCGTTGACTATAACCCGTCGAGGGGACGGAATAGTATGGTCATGAACTAACCAGACGAAGCAAAAGGCGTTCACGAATGTGTATCGAGGCCTCGCCGCATAGTCGCAGCGTCGAGGATATGCAGAGAAAGAATAATAAAAGAAATAAAAGATAAAGAGAAGAAATAGATTAAATGTAAGATTGAAAAAGAAAAGCTATTTATCTCCCAAACAATACAAAGAGAAGGCCAAGGGCGGATTCAAAGTGGCTGAATTTACAGGTTTTTATTATGTCGTTTAACCCGGAAGCCGCGAGAGTGAGGTGTAAGGACATTCCTTCTTTCTATTCCCTTCTTCTCCTCCTGGTCTTTCCCATTATCTATCTTCTCGTCCATCGACGGTGTAATGAAAGACCAGGATGGAAGGGAAGAGAGTAATGCCTTGAGTCGCCTTCCCACTCGCTTCACTCTTCCTCTCTTCGTTCGGGTTCATTCGTTAGTCTCTCCAGCGACTCAATTGAGAGGCCTTTCTCTCGCCCATCATTTCCACAGCCGAGAGACGAGGCTGGGCCATTCCTCTATCTGTTGGTCTCCTTCTATATCTTGTCCTAACCTGCGGGACAAACGGTTAGCAAAGGGGGGGGTGGGGTGGGGGGGGTGGGGGGGGGGGGCATGGAATGAGAGGTGTATGGCAGCACCTAAGAGACAATCCTTGAATTAGCTTGCACCAGTACGTTCCTGTCTGTCTTTTCCTTGGCCTGCTTCCTTCGTCACTTCGTCAATCCATTCCAGAGAAGACGGGAAGGAACAAAGAGACGGAGTGGATGAACGTAAAAGGAATGGAGAGACAAGGGGAGTGACGAGAGAGGGATAGAGTGAGAGGGAATAGATGGTAAAGACCAGGAAGAGCATGAGCGAGGGAATGAAGTGATAGGCGATTCCATGTCATCCATCTCTTACGTCCACCTCTATACCTCCACTTCCCGTTCCCTCGGTCCCGGTCACACGTTGAATCCTGGAACATGTCGCCTCCTCACCATATCATGCCTTCGCCCACGGCAGATCCTGCCTTCGCCCACGTCAGGTGGTAAGCGACATGATGAACGAAGAGAATGATTGGGGAGCGACTTGGAGGCCATGCGTGGCTAACGACGCAGGGAGTAGACCACGAAGGGTAGGGAATGGAGAGACCGGACGGCATGACCTAGAGACTGTGGGCCTGCCGTGGCTAGCGGCGACTTGGCGGTGACGGAGGGAGCAAAGTGACCGAGGAAGTGATCACCCGCCAACACTTCCCTTCTCTCCCCGGCTCTATTCTCTAACTGCCGGGCCTTACTCTCTCGCCGCTTTATCATTCATTCCTTACCCAACAGCGGCGAGGCATGAGTGAGTGGACATTACGTAGGGAATGAACACGAGGGAAGGAAGATAATGAATGGAGAGTAATGGCTGATCCAAGAGCTGGGACAGCGGTGAGAGAAGCCTCTCCATTCATCCCTTTCTCTTCTCTCACTCTCACACCTCTCCCAACCCGTTCTCTTTCCTCTGGTCGAGGGTTGGTGGAGAGTGTGACAGAGAGAAGGGAAAGAGACAGAGAATAGCGGCCCATCATTTCTATCTTCACATTGTGGCCGCTATCCCCATTACCTGTCTCTTCTCTGTTGGGGTCATACTTTATCTCCCTGTCCACTTCCACGACGGTGGAGAGGACAGGATGGAGGAGATAATGACCCAACCCCTTCCCATCATCTCTTTTCCTCTCTCTCTGTCTCCTTCCTGTCGCCATCGATTCAAGGATGAGATGATAGATAGGGAAGGGTAAAGAGAAGAGGAGGAAGGGAATATTGGGTCGCGAGTGAAGACGAGGGCTCCCATTCCCTTCCCCTGCTGTCTCTTTTCGTTCTTCCTGCACTCGTTTCCTCCCTTGGAATCTCTTGGACAGCAGGGACAAGAGAAGGAAAAGGGATGAGGAACGAGGAAAGGGTGGATGGGTTTGTGAGCGGCTTTCTTCTCCCGTTCGGTTTCCTCACTCATTGCCGCTCTCCCATCCACATCATTCTCTTCCCTTATCTTTCCCATTACTTCTAACTCCGAACGGAGGAGGCGAGGCTACGAGTAGACGGAGAGATGGAGTGTGGGGAAAGATAAGGAAAGAAGGAACGAAGAGACGGGGGAAGCTACAATATGAATCCGTTAACTCGCTTCCCCGCTGTCTCTTCCTTCATTCCATCTTTATCTTCCATCGCTTACCTCCAAGCCTCTCAATTGGCTGGTGGGAGGTAAGGTTAGATGGAATGGAGAAAGATGGCCTCTCTCCTCTCGGTTCTAATTGAGTCTCTGGGAACCGAGAATAGAGGAGAGAGAGAAGAGCGAGCGAAGTGAGTGAACGGGAAGGCACAGCCTGGACCCATCCCCCGCCGCAGCCAAGCGGGGACAATTGACTTAATGACCGAACGAATGAAGTGAGTGGAAGGGAATGGGGGAACGACGGCGGCGAAACGAAGGTGTAGCCAAGACCCCCTTCCCCGCTCTAGCGAGTCGCTTGGGAGCGTGAGGGAAGAGCGAACTGGTAGAGCGAATCCCATCTCTTCATGTCCTTACACTTCCCCAATTCACGAACGAAGAGAAAGGTGAATTGGAAAGGAAGGAAGGACATGCCCTGTCTCTCTTATCATTCCCTTCTCCCAATCTCTTGAATCGATTGGAGGGAACGGAGAGACAGGAAAGAGATGAAAAGAGATGGGCCATGCTTCCTTCTCTATGTCTCGCCTCTAAGATCTCTTTACCGCGAGACACGGAAGCATGGTGAGAACGAGACGATGAAAGAGTTGAGGGGAAGGGAGTGAGGATAGGGATGCGTGGTCCTTGTGTGAGCGGAAAGGAAGAGCTCACGACTCACGTCCCATCTCCTATCTCCCTCCCCCTATCTCTTTCTCTTCTACCTTCTCCATCTTCTCTCATTCCTGTCGATCGATGGTGAGGAGCGAAGAGACGAGAAAGAGAGAGAAAGAAGGAATGAAGAGACAGTGAGGAAGGGCCCGGCAGTTAGAGATCTTGATGAGCCGGGACATGCCCTTCCTCTTCCCAACATTCCTTTCCTATCATTTCCCAGTCACTAAACACATCTTAAAAGCTGGGAAATGAATAGACGAGAAAGGAATGGGCTCTCTTCTCTGTCTTCTCCCACAGGTCGCTGCCAGCGGCGAGAGCGTGGGTAGGAAGGGAAGAGCGAAGGCGAAGGGATCCCTTCCCTCTGTCATCTATCTTCTCGTACCCAAGCCCTGACGAAGGGACAGTAAGGCTTGGAGAGAAGAGAGATGCCATTCCTTCCCTGTCTTTCCCGTTCTTCATCTCCATTCATCACCTGGAAAGAGCGAGGGAAGCAATGAGGGAGAGAGAGACAGTGAGGGATGGCCGTCTCTTTCCCTTTCATGTCATTCCTCTTCTTCCTCTGTCCTCTCTTTCCCATCGACGACGAGGAGACCGGAATGAATGACGGGTGAGAAGGAGAGAGATGGGGTGGAGAGCATGCGACCCTGACTCATCCCTTTCGTCATCTCTCATTCTCGCTCTATCATTCCCTTTCTCTTTTTGTCCGGGGCTCTGTAAGTGATAGGAATTAGCCCGACATGAAGGGACAAAGATATAGGAAGAGAAAGGGGAAGGGCCCGGCCAGTTGGTAAAGACATGATATGCCGGGCATTTATCACTCTCTTTAACCTTCCATCACACTCACTCACCAATGAAGGGTGAAGAGGTGTGGAAGGAGAGAGTGAGAAAGATGGGAGGGAACGACCATTCACCGCTTCCCGTCTGGTCTATTCCCTCTCTTTCCCTTCCCATAATCCATTGACTGGCGAGTGAGAGATAATTGTAATGCCAGTCAAGGATAGGAAAGGATGAAGAGAGACCCAGCCAATTCACTCCCTTTCATTCACTTCGTTCACTCTCTCTTCTTGGCTGGTGATGGACAGGTTATGCCGTCCCTTCTCCCTCGCCGGTCGGGGCTGGGAGGAGATAGGACATGCCGTCATTCGTGGCTTTCAGCACTCTTTCCTTCGTGTCATAGCGGCTAGCCTCATTCCACGGCATGTCGGTGCGGCGAGGAAAAGGACTCTCTCTCGCCTATATCTTCCTTCTCTTTTCCTTCCCCTTCTTCATTCTAATGCTTCTCCATTCAAGACTTACAGAGGAGCGAATGAAGGGGAAGAGATAAGAGAGAAGGAAGGAAGGTGTGAGGTGTCCCCATTCATTTCATTCATTCCTTAAGCCGCTGGGAAGCGTCTCCAGACACCTTACACACCATCCGTTCATCCCGCCTCCATTACTCTCCTTTCCAGTCTGTTCTAGTTCCTGAGATGAAAGAATATATTTGGAGGCGGTATGTCCTCGCTTTTACCGTCGGTGACACACAAAGAAGCGACGGAAGCGAGAGTAAGATATAGAATTATTGGTCTTATGGTGGCCTAATCTTCTTTGACTCTCATTTCATTCGTATATTCCATTGGCGCGCTACCAAACAAGACCAAGGGGAGAGCATCTGTCTTCCTCGACATCACACCTCCATCTGCTTTATTATTGTAATTCCTACATTTGGAGGTGTGAGGAAGTGATGGGGAATGAACCAGCCATCTCACCAGCGAAGCGAAGGTGGGCTGTCTTCACTCATAATCTCACCTCCCAACCCTTTATCTTTGTGGGTTGGATTTCCTGTAACTTGAGGAAGAGGTACGACCGTAGGTAGGAGGGAGTTAACCGTATGAATAGGGGAAATAACCGAGTGAAACGATGGGAAGGAACGTCTATTTCTCGTTACCTTTCACTCATCCCTCACGCTCTCTCCAGATCCCGCCCGGCGGTGGAGAGTGGATGTGCGAGGGAGTGAAAGAGACAACAGAATGAAGGTAATAACAGGAAAGAATGACCTCACATATTAACTCTTTTCTATTTCCTTTCGTTTCTTTGCTTTATTGTTGGTTCCTTGGGCTTCACGCCTCCGTCGTAATAACTTGTATATTTATATTTGTATTTTCTTTTATTTCATTCCCCCGACCAGGAAGGGGTAAACTGTTTCGTGAGGCCTTAGGGCCCGTCTGGTGTGTTCATCACCATTGCCTAGCCCTTCGTGGCCGCTGGCATAAAGGATAGATTCGACGGAAGGAAACGCCTTCCAAATGCTTTTATTACTATTAATCTTTTATTATTTGTTTTTATTATATTTTTAATTTGTATTCATTATGCTTTTATATTGTATTCTTATAAATCTCTTTTACATTGTGTTTGAGTTCCTAAAGTAATAGCAAATAGAGAATTCTTGGATGTAGGAAGTGAATGAAATGGAAATGAATGAACGGTTAGGGCAAGCCTTGAAGGCGAGGAAGAAGATACACTCTAGAAATCCTCTATTCTTTACCTGTCAATGATTGGGAATTAACGTACACATGATGAGGAGCTAACACTTGGAAAAGAATGAGAGGAATAATAGAGATTTAGAAGGGTCTGTTTGCCTCGTTCTCTCGGTTCACTTCCTAGCTTTTTGTTTGTCTTTTTGGTCTTGTTCTTTCTTCCTTCTTTCTCGTCTATAGACACCTTCATGCTCTTCATCTTAGGAATTAGAAAACCATGAAAGAAGAAATAGAGCATGAAGAGAAGAGGAATAGATATAATGGCTTTTAATTGTATTTCTTATATTTGGTTGCGGGGAATGTTTTCCGAGATTAGAATGGTTGGATGATAATGAATGGACAGGGGACAGATTAAAGACTTTAGGACCTCCATCCCGGTCATCTATTCCTCATTGCCATCTTTCTATCTAACATTACTGTTTTTCGTTTTTATCTTTCTTTCTTCTCTTTGTGTTACTATTCTCTTCACCAGTTTCTCTTTCTTTTCTATGTGTATTCTTATTAATCTATTGTATTCTTATTAATCTTTTTCTTCTTTCTCTTTTGTTTTTATTATTTATGGTTATTCTTTCTTCTATAATAGAATTCTATTTAATCTTTTTATACATTCTTTTCATTTTTATATTTGTTATTTTTAATTGGTTTTAGGAAGTAGCCCAGCCTCTGGCCGGGAGTTGGAGATGAAGAGAGAAGTCTTGGCCTCTGATTGGAGGCATTCCATGGGAAGATAATTCCAGCCTTTCCAGTCTCTCACATATTGTCCCAGAAGTAGCTTAGGGAATAGAATGGCTGGTACAGAGGTAAGAGAATTGTAACGACGTAAAAGGGAACTAAAAGGAAAGGGAATAAACTCCATTCGTTTCTCTCATGCCTCTTTCCTTATCTATTCCTTACTGTCTTATTCCCCTCCTTCGTTCGGGTTAACAGACACATGATTCCCTTCTCGCCTTGTTGCTGCGGGGCCGAGATAGAGGCTTTCTTCCTCATTCCTTTCCTCTGTTTGGTTGGTGTTATGGTCTATTTCTGTCAGTTCATTACTAGATTGGAAAGGTATGAGATTAATGTGAGAAAAGAAAGCGAATTCACTTTGTCATAGCTCCAGCCAATTAACGGGCTGGCCTTCCTACACACCTACCCTTTCCACCGCCGTCGGTGTCATAATGTCATGTAAGGAATAGATGCTTCCAGACCGTTCTGTATCTATATCTTCACTCAACACTCATCTCTCTACCACAGAGAACGGTCTGGGACACACAATGAAGAATAGACATTCCTTTCTCCTCCACTCCGTCTATTGGCTAGCCTCTATTCATTTGGTGTTTACAGATTGGTAATGATGGGAAAAGAAACGGCTAGCCTCATCCAAGGAACGGAGTGTATCCTCGCCCTTCGGTCTCTTCATCAGGACCTATCTTTCCTGGCTCCCATTGCCTCCGTCTGGAGCGGAGAGGTAGCAATGAATGGAGCCATAGGATAGAGGACCAGCGGTCACGATGGAAGGGTTCTGAGGTAGACTTCATTCCTCCTCCATTCTCTCCACTTGGTCGCTCATTCCGGACTCTTCAACATGTGGAAAGACATGACATGGTAAGGACAAGAGATACAGTTGGGTGAGGGCCTTTTCCTTTGTGTCACCGAAACGTTCGGCAAATGCCCAGGATGAAATCGCAGCTTAACCGGTGACACACAGGAAAGCATCATAAGGAACCTACAGTCTACCATCCCAGCCCCTCAAACACCGAGTGAATAGACACGAGGGAAAGGGTTTGAGGGAATAGCTGGTGATGGACATCTTTCTCTTTCTCTGGATCCCCCACTCTCTACCTGATTCATGACTGTGAGAGAGAGTGTGGGGAGAGAAAGATCCAGATGAAAGAAATCCACCCTCCATTTCCTTTCCTCTCTGCTCTTGGTGTTAGGAGTTAGTGACCCAAAAGTAACGAATGAAGAGCAGAGATTAGGAATAGGGAGGAAATTAGTGAGTGAATGCGGGATTCTTCTCCTTTCCAGATTCTTGTATCCTCGCCTCTCGGCTTCTGGTGGCCCCGCATTCTATATCTTCTCCTAATCCTATCTGTGAGTGCCATCCCATTCATGATCCAAGAGAAAGAGACAATGGCAAATAGAAAGAGATGATGGCACACACGATGACAAACAAGATAATGAAAGAAGTGACCAATGACAGCGAGAGCGGGTGAACGTGGTCCGTTCCTTAATGTCACATTGGCCCCACTACGCTCCGATGGGTCACAGGGGTTAACACGAAAGGTGGAAAGATTAAGATATGCTGTCATTTCACTTGCACGCGTCTTTTCGTGTCTTCGTTCACTCCTCTGTCATTACCTATCCACTGTTAGGACTTGTCCATCCACTATTCACTCCCCTCCCTTACAGATCCAATAGACGGGAGGGAGTACATAGGATGGAATAACAGGGACGTGAGTGGGAACGAAGGCTTCCTGTCCCTCTTTCTCCTATCCGTTCCATTCCTTCTTCCTCCGTTCCATCGTGTCACACCTAAAGACACGGAACGGTAAGGAAGGGAACGGGAGATAGAGTAATGAAAGACAGGGATCAGGACCTGAGGTAAAGAGTTGGAGGCGTTTGGAGGGCGTTTCTTTCCGGCGTATTCTATCGTTCGCCGGGACGCCTTCACGCCTCTCCAGACAGGTCCTGAACTAACCTAACAACATAAACCCCGAAAATAAAAGAAAAGAAAAGCATTATAAATACAAAGATAAATACTAATAAAAGATAGAAAATAAATATTATAAGAAGAAATTCCAAGAAATAAACAATAAATCTATGATTATAACGACAATGAATGACTCACCAAATACAAGGATGAAGAGATAAAAGGAATGCTTCTATTGGTTAACCCTTTCCTTTGGCCTTCTCTTGGCTCACCGTGTACTCGCCTTCGTTCCCAAGCACTATCCCATACCCTCACCTCCTTTCGGGTTCTTAGGTACATCTCAGAGACTTGTCATGGCAGCGGTTACATCCTGTCCGTTCCACCGTCTAGAGACTCTCTGACAGGTACATGATGAAGATATAGATAGAGAATGACGGACAGGACGTAGAAAGTGAGGAAGAGATATAACCCGCTCCTCAGTCAATCCTTCCTTCGTCCCTCACACACCATTCTATCTCCGCTGCTTCCGGGCGAGATGTTAACAGCTGGAAGGGATAGGGAAGCTGTGAGATAGCCAGGAGAGAGCGGAGGTTATATGGTGCAGCCGGTGGGAGAGATAGATAGGTGAAACCGTTTAATGCATCTCATAAACCCACCGGTCATTCCCTTTACCTCCTTCAACATGCCTACATCCTCCGGCAACCTCTTTTCATTCTATCTCTTCTTTTCTTTATTATTTGGTGCCGGGTATGTTGTAAGAGAAGACAGATGAAGGAAGCACAGGAAAAGAATTGACTGGCATCCGCTCCCATCTGTCGCTCGCAATCTATTTCTTTCCCTTTTTCATCTTTTTAATTCTTTCTCTTTTACTTTCCCTTCCCTATCTCTCTGTCCTCCCTTGCACTCACCTGTCAATGACAGAGAAAAGAGTGGGTGGACAAGAGATGAAGATAGGGAAGGAGGAAAGGTCATCTATTTTCTATTCCTTCATTCATTTCCATCCTCTGTGAGCTCGGAGTTTGAGGGAGTAGATAGTGACCCCAAAAGAAGCATTCCAGAGAAAGCGAGCTCCCAGAGGCTGGTTCATCCCTCCCATTCTGTCGGTCTTCATCTATAGGTGAGGAAACCGAGTGGCAAGACTAGGAGAGAAGAGGAGGAGGATAAAGCACTAGGAACAGATAGAGAACAAAGAGAGGATATAAGATAAACAAAAAGAAAGATTTAAGATGAAATGATGCATTCCTTCTGCCCTTCCCTTCGTGGGTACGAAGCAAGCCTTTGGGCCTGTGATGGGTAGGAAGAGTGGAAGAGAGACTCATCAAAGAGACTGGGGTTATTACGGGCGCAGAAGCCATGAGATGGGGGATGGTATAGCCAAGACTGGAAAGCCTGGAAAGAGAGAGGCTTTCATCACCATCTATTCTCTCTTCGTTTTCTCGCTCTCCGAGCTAATGTGAGGAGTGGCTACAGAGCGGCGAGTCACCCAAAGAACACCCACCTCGCTCCTCATCCTGTCGTCTCTCGTCTCTGAGATTAAATGCTTTCTCATTCCTTACGTTCGTTCGGGAGAAATAGTTAGTGAGTGAAGCCGCTCGTTAACCAATAGAAAGGAGAGCGGTTTCATCATGTCATTACACTTTTATTTTCCATTCGTTATCTCTCTATCTCTTCCCCAATGCATCACCCGACAGATGGGAGGCGATGCATGGGAGGGAAGTCATGGTCTATTTCTCACTGTCATCTCTCTTTTCTTTGTTAGGTTTGTCTTTCTCTTCTCTTGGTAACTCTTCTAACTGTATCTTCTATCTCCTAGAGACGAGTGACCGAGTGATATAAAAGAACGAGGGAAGGAAGGTAAGTCTCTGTTCTTTTCTTTATTGTGTGTTTGCTTTTCTTCTTTCTTCATTCTCTTTTCTTTCTTTTTCCAATTATTCTTCTCTTTAATAGCATTATCTAGGACTTAACCATCCATTCAAACAACCAACCTTAGGAAAACGTAAACAAAATGACGCTCACAGAGAGCAAGGAATGAGATTAGAAACAGATAGTAAGTCCTGTTTTACTGTCGTTCACCACCTACAATTTACCTTAAAAGGAACGACCTAACATCAACAAACAAGAGAATTATAATGTAGGAAACGATGAAAGGGAAGATTAAAGATAAGAAATGAATGATGAAGAGACAGAAGTAAACACAATAAAAGCATGAAGGTATACCAAGAGAAAAGGGATCAGATCCTAAAGTCAGCCCTCCGTCCAAGCCGCTCATCTATCTTCGCTGTCACATGGACGGGTTAGAGACTGTTCTTTCATCTCCATTTATCTCTGTTCTCTTCATACCCTATCAGTTATCTCTCTCATTTGGATGCTTTTCTATTTGTCTTCATTCTAACCCCTACCTCCCCCAACTAGAAAGGGGAGGAAATAGAGTGTGATAAGGCCCTCACAGATAGGGCTGGTCTATATCTTGTTTGGTCTTCTCTTCGTTCATCATAAAATGGCTTAAGGAACAGGCCGTGCGGAAGCGACCAAGCGGTGAGTCCCATCCAAGTAACAACACCTTAGAGTTGACATGAGGCACGATATGAAGGGTCAGGTTACAGTTTCTCTGTTCTCTGTACATATCCCTCTCTTTTCCCATCTTCAATCTCATCATAATTCCTTTGTGGAACGACGAGTACATTGAGACAGGAATGTGACCTCAATATGGTTTAGGATTCACTTCCTTTCTTCACATTGTGGTGGGCCATAGGCCAGGATCTATTAGATAGGGACTATCTCTGGATTTATCATTCATTTTACATTCTTATATTTTGAACGTTAATGGTGATGTGTAAGGGATAAAAGATAAAAGGGTAAAAAGGATCTATTTCTTCTCTTGTCCTTACAGTGGATCACAGGAGGTTTCATTCACCTAGTCTAACCTCAGATTCCTTATCCACATGCCTTCATGGCTAGCCTTATCCATCCTTCCAACTCTTTACATTCTATTTTCTAAGGAATGAGGCTAGCCGAGAGACGGCCTAATATCTGTTCCTTTCCTCGTCTTTCATCCTCGTCTCTTCACACACTCTCTCTCCTCCATTCCCTACCTGTAACTCCTGGCTGTGGAATTACCTAGTGACAAAGAAGCCAGGACAGGGAGTTACAGGGAATGGAGAGTGTGTGTCCCTCATCCCTCATCCAATCTCCGACCGTCGATCGGGGGGAGAGAGAATAGAGAGGCCTCTCCTCGCTTCTCTCGGACACCTCACGGTCAAGGAAGGGGATGCGAGGAGAGAATGGACGAGGTAAATAGACTTCTTTTATCTGGATCTTCTATCTCCTTCACCGGTTAAACCGTGTGTCATACCTTTTACC
Organism: Effrenium voratum; assembly: GCA_963377175.1. Classification (NCBI taxonomy): domain Eukaryota; class Dinophyceae; order Suessiales; family Symbiodiniaceae; genus Effrenium; species Effrenium voratum. Next base: position 8,189 of record CAUJNA010002723.1, on the reverse strand, counting down.
TACCATCCGGTCCGTCTTGGATGATGGATTCGCAAAGAAACCAAACAATAAAAGAGAAAGGGACCGGAGAGAGAGTGGGTATGTGGATGGCTCCGAAAGGAGAGAGGAGAGAGGGAAGAATGACCGTTCCATCCCATCAACTCCATTCCTTTCTCTCATGTCGTTATTCCTTCCATGGCATCGCCTCCTACATGCTGCGGCTGGTCCAAGAACCGAGTGAACGGACACGAGGGAAGGGGAAGTCTCTTTTATCTCTCTATCACTTACATTCCAGCCGCTGAGGCGAGCCATGCATTCATTGTCTTTTCCTTCATCCGGGCTCTTCCACAATATATTTCCTGTACCTTCGGTGATCCACAAAGATAAAGAAGAAAAGAGCCCGGAAAGGAAGGTATGGAAGAGAGAAATGGGAAAAGCCGTCCTTTATCTCTTTCCTTTTGCTTCTCTAGAATGCATTTCACGGCTTTTCACCTACCTTTTCCTCATCCTTTCGTACCTTCTCTTTTCCATGTTAATTCCTGTAACTACAATGTGAGGTACGAAAGGAATGGAATGCTTCTAGAGGTTAACCTCGCTTCTCTCGTACCCTCATCTCTCACTCTAGGACCTTCCAGTCCGTCTATTGGTCACTCACTTCTTTCTCCCTCACATCTCCAGGAATTAACCTGACAAGAGATGGCGGAGGGAGTGACAGACAAGTGAGTGACATTGTGACCCAACGGAGAAGAGATGAGCCGGTGGGAAGTCCTCGTTCTCTCTCGTTCTTAACCACCGACGGAGGAGGATGGGTTGGTGACCGCAGAGAAGCTCATCTTTCACTATCTCACATTCCTTACGTGATATCCCATGGTCACCAACACACAGGAGATAGAATGTAGAGAGAGGTCCATCCTCGCCCTTTGGCTGCGGGAAGATGTAAGCTCGTGGATTTCACTCACCAACAAAGTGACTCCGGACTGTGTCTCTCACGCTCTTCCTGTTCACCCTTCGTTCACGAGCTATAGAGCGGAGTCACGTGTGAACAATAAATAGAAAGGAAGGGAATGGATATCAGAGATTAACTCCCGGCTCTTCACCCGTTCATCGCCTTCGGTCGCAATAACAAAGGAAAAGGGAATTACACTTCATTCAAGGCTTTCCAGGAGCTACAATTGGCTGGTAAAGAGATGAAAGTAAAGGAATCTGGAAAGCCATGAAAGGAAAGGTAGGGTATGGACCAGATAGGGAAATCCATCCTCATGTAGCATCCCTTCACTTGGGAATCTATTATTTCCTTTTCATTCGTGGGTAGTTAATCTCTGAGATTAGAGGGTTTGGAAAGAAGTAGAGAATGAAGACAGCTTTTATCATCGCTTTACCACTTTCTAGAGCCACAGGCTTCCACCACCATCGGTTGAGGCTATCTCTGTCTCTTAATTTCCAGTTTCTTTTATTATTGTTCTTCTTCTTTTTCTATTTATTTTATGTTTTCTTTATCTTCGTTCTCTGGATTCAGCATTTGGGAGTTATCTTCTCTAAGTGAGTGAATAGGATGAATGAAACGATAGGAAAGTAAATAGCTGACTCATGTATCTTCCCATTCACTATCTTCTCATTCCTTAGAATTCACGTGACTTAGGTACAGGATCCCGTCACTTTGTCTATAGAATGCTACATTAGGAAAGGGATAAGGTCCTACAGTAGAAGATAGAAGTTCCTGGCCTTTCATTTCTTGGATTAGTGGCCAGCATTTCTATTTTATTCTCGCATCTTCCCCCTCCTTCGTTCGGGAAGTTAAATGGGGGGGAAGACCACACTTACCTTGTCCCCAGTGAATAACATGCGGAAACGGAATTGCTGAAAATCACAATAATAATATAATCAAAATAATAAAGAAAAAAGGGGAAAAACTAAGATTAAAAAAGAATCATCTAAATTCCTTTTCTTTTCTATATTTGGTTTTATTATCTTAGATTTCTATATTACCTTACCTTTTACCTCCTCAAATAACCACAATTAAAGGGTTTTAGAAAAGGATGAGATCCTAAGGTAAAAAGAAGATGAAAAAGATAGAGGTAAAAGGTAAAAAGGAAAAGAGAAAGAAGAAATATGCCATCTTCATCCTTCCATCGCCCGCCAGGCTCTTCCAGTCTTCACTTTCCACTTCACTCCAGCCTGCGGTCAAACCCTAGGACATAACCTACAAACCTAACACTCACTAACTACATGAAAGAGAGGAATAGCAATGAAAGACTGTGATGGAAGTAAAAGGAAAAGACACAAGGGAAACGAACCAACGGGTGAGGTGGACGTGTGGAGTGACAGTTCTTCATTCAACATTTCTATTCCCACCATCACTTCATCTCTCATTTCCTTCGTTCTTACGTGTCTACAGACTGTCCCACAATGTAATGCCTCTGACCTGAGGACGAGAACCGGAGGGGTGAGTTGGAAGTCTATTTCTCGCTCGTTATCTCGCTTCCAGCAGGTTATCTTCCTCCCTTTCACAGCCCCTGGGCTTCCAAGCACCAGATGAGGGCTGAGGTGTAGAGTCTATATCCTGTATCTTGGACACGAAGTGAGTGACAAGGAAGATATCAGATCCTTTTCATTCCCATCTTTCCTTGCCCCTCCCACATGCTAACTCCCTTGACCAGCCGGTGAACGAAAGAGGCTGAGGGAGGCATGTGGATGGAAGGGAGGAAAAGGAACGAAGAAAGATGGGTCGCATCACCGTGAGTTCGCTCTCATGTAGGACCTGTTCACCTTGTCTCTCGATTTCCATGTGATGAAGAGATAAAGACATGAGAGACAAGGCATGGAGAGGTAGTGAGTTGAGAGAAGACAGATCCTCCTTCCTGGCCTTGAGGCCGCGGGAGCGACAGGAAGGGTTAGGTGGTGAAACGAGAAGACGGTGTAAGGAAGATCCAGAAATCCATTTCCTATCTCTTTATCACTTCCTACCTGCCTTCATGACATGCCTTTCTCTACCTTCTACCTCTGACTCATGAAGGCACCAACAAAGCAAATAATGGGAAAGGAAAGCCTATTTCTTCCTTCTCACCTCTCGGTCATCACCTCTTGGTTCGGGAAGTGGATTCGCAAAGACAAAGAAGTAAATGAGATTAGATGGAATGGTAAAAGCATTGAGGAAGAGGAATTCATGCTTACAATCCTAGATTTCATGGTCAACAGTAAATAGGAGATAAAAGGGTTTGAGGGAGTGGAACAGATGTGGAACGAAGGAGTGGGAAATAGGGATGAAAAGGAAAAGATCCTACATTTTGAGGATTTAATATTTGGTTTTCTTTTTACTTGCTTTTCGTTTATATCTTCCTTTATCTGTTTCCTCATCATTTCATACCTCTATCCTGGATTGCTTGGTTAGTGTTAGGACGTGAGTTAACCCACAAAGAGAAAGGTGGGTACGAACGGATGGGGAATTCCATCATTGACGGTTATCTGTTTTCTATTTACATTCATTTCCCACATTTATAATTCTCTTTAATATTTATTGCTTTTATAGAAAGGATAATTGTCAAGGAAGGAATTCCAAGAATAAAAGATTAGGAAAAGATATAGAAGTAACGGCCAATGGAAGGCCTGGTAAGATAGTGAGTTCTGTTCCTCTCCTCGCTTGTGTTGGAAGTCTTTCATTCCCAGTTCTTACCTATGGATCAGGCACTTGGCAAAGGAATGTAAAGAAGTGACTCACCAAGCGAGGAGGAGTACATGAGGGTGAGGTACGACAGAATGGAGAAGGAAACAGGAGATACATTCCATCTCTTACTCTTTGCTTACCCTCTCTCTTTCCTGTATCTTGGCCTTGCTTTCACCGTTGGAACGGATAGGCACTCACTTTAGGAGTTAATTCGCTATCATATTACCTTCATCTGTGGCATAGCCTCTCCATCACACACCTGACTAACTCTTGGAAATCATGTACCTAGGATAGTGATAAAGCGTCTGGAGACAAGGTTGAGAGACGGGATGAATTAGAGGAGTGAGAGAGGCAACGAACGGTCTGGATTCATCTTGGAAACTCATTCACTGGAGATCCAGATAAGATAAGATGTGAAAAGGAATGATAGAATTCTAAGAAAGACAAATATAATGCAAACAAATAATTCTAGAATGTAACCAAACAAAAGAAAACCAACAAACAAGAGAATTAGAATCCAGATAAAGATATAGAAAAAGAATGAAGGTAACCACCGACAGGTAGGAAGAGCTCTCACTCATCTATTTCTCTCACTTACATCCCATTCCTTTATTATCCTAAAGTTGACTCACAAAGAGATAGGAAATACACAAGACCTAACCCTAGGAAAAGAGGTGATAAAAGATACCATGCTCTTCAGCCTCTGGGCTGTGTCAGGACATTCCCAACATGACATCCACCTGCCCTCATCTGTCTCTATCCTTTACCTCGTCTACAGGCGGGAGGATCTACACGGTTTGCAGGTGGCCCCATATCTTACCAACGAAGGCGGGAGAACAAAGATGGCTTTATTAGGCCCTCAAATAGATTGCCTTCATTGGAAGGTCCAGCCACAATGTGAAGATATAGATGAGATTAATAGCTGTGACAAGTGATTTCCAGAGGGAGAGATAGAGGTGCTTACAGACGAAGAGAAGAAAGAAAACAATAAATAAAAGAAAAAAACAATAATAAAAATAAATAAAGAAAGTTGATAGCGGACGGAGTCAAGCCTTTCTCTCCCTCAATTCTATCGTTTATCCCCGCTATCAAATATAACCGCCAGGAAGGGTCTTGAACATACCCAAAAACAAGAATCCAAATAAATAATAATAAAATAGAAAAATAAAAGAAAAAGAAAATAAAAAATAAAAGAAATACACTTTATAAACATTACGACAGAGAATTAAAAAAGGAAAGAAAATAAATGAAAATAAATAGAAAAGAGAAAGATATGACCGCAGGCTGGGACAGACGAGAGCCAAATAAAAGATTTATCATCAACCACTTTATCTTTCCAGGTCATATTATTTTACTATATTATTTCATTCACTAGATAAAAATTGTAATCATAAAGGCTTAGGAATCTATTATTTATTATCTGGATTCATCTTTGGAATCTCCGGTACATTAATATCAGTCCTTATAAGAATAGAATTATATCCATCAGGAAATAGGATTATATCTCCAGAAAACCAGAACTTCTATAATATAAGCATTACATTGCATGGCTTTCTTATGATCTTCTTTTTAGTAATGCCTGGCTTGTTTTGAGGATTTGGAAATTATTTTGTACCTATCTTTCAAGGATCTCCAGAAGTGGTATATCCTAGAGTCAATAATTTTTCTATCATAATTCTTTTACTTTCATATCTTTTCCTAATCCTTTCTTTAATCTCAGAATTTGGAGGTGGTACAGGATGTACATTATATCCACCATTATCCACTTCTTTTATGACTTTATCACCTTCAAGTACAGGAAATCTTATATTAGGATTATTAATCTCTGGTATATCTTCATGGCTTACATCTCTTAACTTTTGGACAACAATTCTAAATCTGAGATCTTATTATCTTATATTAAAGACTATCCCATTATTTCCTTTCTCTTTCTTGATTACAGCCTTCATGCTTTTATTAACATTACCTATCTTATCTGGTACACTTCTTTTAATGTTGGGTGATCTTCATTCTAATACACTTTTCTTTGATCCAATATTTGGAGGAGATCCTATATTCTATCAACATTTATTTTGGTTTTTTGGACATCCAGAAGTTTACATCTTAATAATTCCTGCATTTGGGGTCATTTCCATAATAATTTCTGGGATTTTACAGTTAATAATCTTTGCTAAGCAATCAATGATCTTTGCCATGTCATCTATTTCTCTTCTTGGAAGTCTTGTTTGGGGACATCATATGTATACTGTAGGTTTAGAAAGTGATACAAGAGCTTATTTTACAGGAGTTACAATATTAATATCTTTACCAACTGGTACAAAAATCTTTAATTGGCTTTTTACATATCTCTCCAATCCATCTTTATTACACCTTAGAATTACTTCTGTCTTCTTCTTTCTTCTCTTTTTATTAATGTTTACTATAGGTGGGTCAACAGGAATAATTCTAGGAAATGCTGCAGTGGATCTAGTATTACATGATACATATTATGTTGTAGCACATTTTCATTTTGTTCTTTCTTTAGGAGCTATAATTGCTATCTTCTCTGGAATAATCTTCAATGGAGAAAAGATTGTTGGTACTAAGAATTTATTACTTTCATCCTCATGTACGTTATCACAAATGCAACTAAAAAACAGCAAAAACCCATCCCAAAAAAAAAAAAAGAACTCACTCACAAAACAAACAATCAAAGACAACATAACACAATAACAATCAAAACAACAACACCATATCCCCACACAAAGCATATCTTAAGGATTTAAAAGTTTAATGCCAAGAAGAATCCCAACCTTTCCAGATTCTTTTCCATTCCCTGGAATTATACCTGTCATCTATTTGATCAGGAATAACTTTCCTATCTTTATCTTTTCTTTATGTTATTAATTCTGCTTATCTTATATTAGGTATTGTGTCTTTCCTTTTTCATCTTTTATTATTCTTTTTCTTTTATTTATTTCTTTTGCTTTTTTATTATTTATTGTAAACTTTAGAATCTTGGAAATACATATATTTTATAATCTACAACTTTATTATTGGCATTTTATAGAAATCTTATGGTTATTTATCTTTCTAGTCTTTTATCTCTCTTTCATTCCCTTCTCTCTCATTTGCACTCTTCCTTCGTCCCTCAGGTTCTCGCTTCGTCAGTCATCTCTCTTCCACAGTGGATAGGATACAGAGCCAACGGCGGTGAGTGGAGGAACAGGTGGAAGAGATAGAGGGAGAAGGGACACTTCGTTCTTATCAAATCCTTTCCCTTCTTTGCTTTATTGTCGGGGCATTATCTTTTATCATTTTTTATTTCTGAGGTTAAACAAGGGAAGATAAAAACGCCGAACAAAAGCAAAGAGATATCATGAAAATGGAAAGGACAGAGACGGATTAGGCAGTGGCTGACCATGAATGAACAATAAATGAAAGGGAAACTGCCTAACGTATCTCCTTCCTGAGCTGGGTTTCTTATGTTTTTTGCAGGACGTTGATCCCCAGCCTCACCCACAAAGAACCCAACAGAGAGAGGAATGGGAAGGACATGATGGCGGGAGTAAACAGATTCTCATGTAAAAGCCGCCATCACACACATGTCCTTCCCCACGGTCTAATCTTGACCATCAACCGACGGTAATTGAAGGAGACGGGAGAAAAGGAATGTCATTGATGGTCAAGAGACCGTGTATTCCTTCCATCTCCCACCGGTCCCGCAGTCAGAGACCAAGACCAAGGGTGATATGGTGAGGTGTGAGACAGTGAAGAGAAAGGGTGGGAAGAGAATGACTTTAGGAACCCACCCAATCTTTCCTCACACCTCATTCATCTCTTTCTTCATTCCTTCATTCTTCATCCATTCCTTTCCATTCTCCGTGCCAATGAGAGATAGAAGAGACTGCAAGGAACGGGATGGCACGTAGAGAATGATGGATGAAGAGAAAGGAATGGCCCTTGGCTCTCGCATGCATTCCTCTTCCCTTCACACTCTGTGCTCAGCCTTCTCTGGAATGCATTTGGATCCTGCGGGAGATGAATGAAGTTGTAGACGAAAGAAGCGAACGAAGGCTGGCCCTTCCCACCTATCCACTTCCAAGCCTATCAATCATCAACAGTGGATAGGGAAGGGGCCATCTCTTTCTCTTTCCTTCACACTCCCGCATCTCGCCTCCCTCGCTGCTCCGCGGGAAGAGGAAAGAGGCAAGAGATGAAGGGAACAGATAGGGACGGGAGGCCATTGGCAGATAAAGGGATTCTGATGAAGCCAATAGATAGACCTCCCGTGCCTTCGTCCTTTCCCTGCTGCATTTGGGAGAAGATGGTAAAGAGAAAGAAAGAGACAGATGCTAACTCCCAATGCAGGGAAAGGGAAGAATGAGGAAGTAGATGATAGGATGAGATGATGGACCTGTCATCTCTTGTTCTTTTCTTTGTCTTTCACTTTGGACAGGTCCTTACCATCATCTCTCAACCCTTATCCTCTTCCTCACCGTCTAACCACCTTATCTCCTCCCACACGATCCAAGAGAGTGAGAGGAGATGGTGAGACGGTAAGAGGAAG
>CAUJNA010002722.1:7500-20000 GCA_963377175.1 Effrenium voratum | reverse complement strand
TATTTGTACGATATGCTTGGGTAATATGATTGAAAATTAATTGAATTATGGAATTCTATTTTTGGAAATTGATTTATGGTTTGTTTGAAAAGTTGATTATGGGCTGAAATCAGCATATTGGTTATTTATTGAATATTGATCTTGGATTTTGATGTTTTAGGAACATCTTTGTGTGTATAATTTATATAATTTAGGATGGGTTTGATAAGGGCTTTGGCAGAAATTTGAGAAGACTTAAAGAATTGTAGCGTCGGATGAGTCGAAGAGTCGAGGAATTGAGGAATCGTAGAATCGAGGAATTCAGTCGAGGAATTGTATAGAGAACCGAAGGATTTTGGGTTTAGGGTATGTTTTGGGAACGGTGTTGTTATGGAATGTATATTTGTCGACTTAGATTTACAGTTTTTTGGATTTAGAAGTTGGTCAGATAATCTTTTTGGTTTTTGTGATGTTTTAAGTTGGTTTCTTTTGTTTTTCCCGAATGCGTAGCGAAGGGTTTCCGTTTATAAGTGGGGGTCTGGGGGTGGAGGCCGTGTTCGCGAGGAGTTGCTCCAGAGTTCGCAACTGTCCGCACGTCGTGGAAGAGTGTTTTTGATAGATCGGCAAGTGCTGTTTTCATTGGCCTGGTGCGGGAATTGTAGCTTCGCAAGATCGACGTGTGGTTTTGTTGCGCAGGCGCAGTGATTTGGAAGGCTGCGTGTTCTCGTTGCTGTGCAGTAGGATTTGCGATCCAGGGGCGGTCGCTTTGAGGTGTCCTGCTTGGCAGGCGCGTGATAGTGTTTGCGCTGGCGCCGTTTTCGTTGGCCCTGTCGCACAATCGGCTCGTTTTGGCGAGCCTGAAGCATGTCAAAACTGGTCGAAATCATTCTGGCGCCACAGTTCCGTGCTAGTTTTGGATGCGTGTCGTAAACGTGTTGTGGCAGGCCCAGCAGTTTGGATGATTTTGGGTTTGTGGCAAGCTTACTTTGCGTGACAGGCGCAGCACTTTCGAGCGTTTTGGTTGAGTTTCGTGGCAGGCGCGGCACTTTGGAGCTTTTTGTGCAGAAATCGTGGCAGGCGCAGTACTTTGGCGCCTGGGTGTAGATTTCGTGGCAGGCACGTGACTTTGACTCAGCGAGATCGCTCTCGCTGTGGCGCGGTGCACATTTTGAGAACGCGAAGCGAACCCTCTGCGCGCTTTTAGCGCGCCTGGGTTTACATTTCGCGGCAAGCGCGTCACTTCGACTCAGCAAGATCGCTCTCGCTGTGGCGCGGTGCATTGAACCCTCTGCGGACTTTGGGTGGGTCGAATTGCTCTCGCTGTGGCGCGGTGCACATTTTGCGAACGCGAAGCGAAACCTCTGCGCACTTTGGGTGGGTTAAATCGCTCTCGGTCTAGCGCGGTGCGCATTTTGAGCATGCGAAGCGAACCGTCTGCTTTCGGTGGGTCAAATTGCTTTCGCTGTGGCGCGGTGCGCATTTTGAGCATGCGAAGTGAACCCTTCGCGCACCTTGGGTGGGTCAAATCGCTCTCGCTGTGGCGCGGTGCACATTTTGAGCGCGCAAAGTGAACCAATCAGAAGTGTGGTTCAGCAGTGTTGCTCAATCTGTCGATCAGAAGTGTCAATCAGAAGTGCGGATCAAAAGTGTTGCTCAGAAGTGTCGATCAGAAGTGTTGCTCAGAAGTGTCGATCAGAAAAGTGTCGCTCCGAAATGTTGCTCAGAAGTGTCGATCAGAAAAAGTGTGTTTCAGAAGTGTTGATCAGGTGTCGCTCAAACTGTCGATCAGAAGTGTCAAGTGTTGCTCAGAAAAGTCGATAAGAAAAAGTGTCGCTCAGAAGTGTTGCTGAGAAGTGTCGATCACAAAAAGTGTGGTTCAGAAGTGTTGACCAGGTGTCGCTCAAAAGTATCGCTCAGAAGTGTCAATCAGAAGTGTTGCTCTGAAAAGTCGATCAAAAAAGTGTCGCTCAGACGTGTTGCTCAGAAGTGTCGATCAGAAAAAGTGTGGTTCAGAAGTGTTGACCAGGTGTCGCTCAAAAGTATCGCTCAGAAGTGTCAATCAGAAGTGTTGCTCAGAAAAGTCGATCAAAAAAGTGTCGCTCAGACGTGTTGCTCAGAAGTGTCGATCAGAAAAAGTGTGGTTCAGAAGTGTTGACCAGGTGTCGCTCAGAAGTGTCAATGAGATGTGTGGGTCTGCGTCGGCGCGCTTCTGAAGGCTTTCTTTTCGGTTCCCGCGAGCTTCGCCGCTCAAATTCACTACGGCGCTTGCTCAACGACGAGGCCAACACTTACTGCAAGTTCCACGCGGATCACGAGAAGTTCCTTGACCTGCACAACGGCTCGCCGTCCGAGGTTGTGGCCAAGCGCCCCTTGCACTTCATCCAGGAGCTGGGTCTGGGGTGCGCCGTGTGGCTGTCTCTGTACTGGACGACGACAATGTGCGAGACACACGAGCGCTACACTGACCATGGTCGCCTTGAGCGGGAGCACGACGAGGAGGGTCTCGAGGACGTGGAGGGCGCAGACGGCCAGCGGCACAGCGTCAAGCGCAGCTTCCGCGCAAACCTGCTAAGCCCGCTGCTTGGCTACGGTGCCGACTTCGCCCTCCTGCAGTTTGTCTACGACCTGCAGATATGGAGCGAACTTGGCGCGAAGAGGAACCTTGCCAAACGCCAAGGCAACAAGCTGCGGCTGATGATGGCCCAGCATCCCATGTCGCCGCTGTACTGGCGCGCTGTGGTCCGTCAGATTGGCTCTATTGGACCTTTGCCCCTTGGGAGCTTAGCTTCCCTTACAGCGAGTTCCTGCTGGACGAGCTCCGCAAACAACTGCGCACTCGCTACGGCGCCGCTGCGCACGAAACGCTCCGCGTCACACACCGGTCCGCGGCTTTGGCAGGCGGGGCCGGCATGCCCGGCGACAAGGCCAAGTGGTCTCGCTTTCTGCTCCAAGGCGAAGACAAAGAAGGCAAGCCCGCTTGAAGCGTGTTCAGGGGTTTCAGGGTTTCAGGCGCAGGGGTCCGGAGCTTGCGAGGCAGAGTTTTAGGGGCTCAGCGGCTCAGGGTTCAAACTCAAAAGGGTTTGGGAGTTCTCGTGCGTTCGCCGCAGCTTTTTCTTCTCCTTGCCCCCGTCCACCAACCATGTCGAAGCCTGCTCGGAAGACCGGCTTCGACCGACCGCCAAGCCAAAATTGTTTTTCGGGGGCCTTGCGTTCTGTTGGTTCGCGCCGCAACCTCGCAACTCTGAAATGAACGCGTTGTTTTTAAAAACAATTTTTTTTTTTTCTTTTTCTTTTTTTTGTTTTTAAAAACAATTAGCTTTTTTGGTGGGGCCTCAATAAAAACACACAAAACCCCTTTGTCGCCGCAGGAGACTGAGCCGACGCGCAAGCGGAAGCTCACAGACGAGGAGAAGGCGTCGCGTTGAGGCGCGCGAAGCCGTCAAAGCCGCAAAGTCGGCTTTGCAGGCGGCGGAGAAGGGGCGCTGGCGGGTGGCGAAGGCCAACGAGCTGCCAAACCCGGGACCTTGCGGCGCGCGGGACGCAAAGACGTCCTTCGTCGGGGATCGCATGGGAGGTGGAAGGCCTCGAAGTCACCGAGGTGCTGACTCGAGGGGGCGAGAGACTCGCTGGGAGTAAAAAAGGGAGCGGGTGAATTCGGGGGTTGCGGCGGTCCAAGTTTTGTTCTGTCGGGGCTGAAGGGTTGAAGGGGCAAACCAAAAAAAAAGGTTAAGGAGGGGTTGCAGGAGGGGCTGCAGGAGGGCCAGGGCCCGGAGTCGGAGTACTACTTCTTCTACTTCCAGGGCATGTCGTATGAGACGTTGTGTGCGCAATATTGTTTCGGCTGGGATCTGAACCAAGGGTTGTTGGCGCCAGAACACCCCAAAAAAAAACAGTCATCACGCGAAAAGAAACAGTCACCGCTGAAGTACCCGCAACTAGCACAGTCCCTGCTCTCTTTGGTTGGCTCGTTCATCCAGAGCCGCGCTCGCAACTTCAAACGCAAGATCTGACTTCCTTCGTCGTCCCATGTCCATGTTACATCTTGAAAGTTCTCGAGAGGTGTCCCACAAATCATCACTAGATCAAGGCCCGGCTTTGGCGTGGACACCGATGGGTGGGCCAATCTAAGTGAACCGTTGTGAGCCGCAAGACTATGGCGACACTTTGGCTGTAGCTGTCGTCGCGCTGCGCGCGGTATCAGGTCCTCACAGTGGGTCAGTTTTCCAATGTTCTTCAAACTCCAAGGTGGGGCGGGGCCAACCGGTCGTCTCCAGACTTTCCTCAGTTTTCCTCGCGTTGTTGTCTCCCTGAAACACTCGTCCGGCCTTATTCCTGGCGCGGCGGGGCGTGGCGGGGCGTGGTCTCCTTTGTTGTCTGTTCCCCTTACTGTTTAGAGCGTCCTCCTTGGCTTCCTAGGTTTCTTCCAAGGCCAGATGGAGGCTTGGGCACAAAAGTGGGCCGCTTGGTTCTGCCATCTTGCCTGGTTCAAGAGTTCTTTGACTCAGATTACCAGCGCGAGAGCAGAGAACATAGTAGCCCATCTCTTATTCCCAAGACCCTGCGCGCGTATTCTTTACCCCTTTCCCGTGGATTCCCTCTCCCCATTCTTGCCTGGCGCTCGTCTGGTTTGGGAGGCAAGTCATTCCCAACCTCTGAAATGCGTAGCGCGACGGTAGCCCGCAGCAGGGGTCGCTCGATTTTTACAGTAGAGCACAAGGGCAAATCACTTCTGCAGACGCCGAGGCGATTTGCAAGCGCGAAAAGAGTTGAACAGAGTGTTTTTTCTTGGTTGGCCGAGCGCGAACCAGCGCTTTTTTCCCCCGAGGTTGCCATGGGGGCCCAGACCGCAGACTTTCGCAGCAGGCCGCAAGCGCGAACTTGGGGGAAAAATTGCGGCCCCTATTTTTTTTGGCCCCCGGGAGAACTTGCAAGGGAAGCCCCTGGGGCGCGCGGTTGTCTAGTTTTCACAGCGTGGGCCACAAACAATTGCGCGCGCAAACGAGCTCTTTTTTCCATTGAGAAGGGCTTGACTTGCCTTTTCGCCCAAGGTTGCCAAGGGCTCGGTCCTCAGACTTTCACAACGGGCGACGAGTGTGGACTTGGGGGGGAAATTGAGGCCATTGATTTTTTTTGGCCCCCGGGAGCACTTGCAAGGGGAGCCCCTTGGGCGCGCGGCTGTCCAATTTTCACAGGCTTGGCCGCGAACATTTGCGCGCGCAAGCCAGCTCTTTTTCCCTTGAGACGGACGGGCTCGCCTTTTCGTCCGAGGTTGCCAAAGGGCCCCGCTCTCAGACTTTGATAGCGGGCTGCGAGCGCGAAGTTGGGGGGAAAACTGAGGCCCCCTTTTTTTTTGCCCCCGGGAGAACTTGCAAAAAGGACCCTGGGGCGCGCGGCCGTCTAACCTTCGCAGTTTGGGCCACAAACATTTGCGTGCGCAAACGAGCTTTTTTTTCCATTGAGACGGGCTCGCCTTTTTCGCCCGACCATTCTCTCAGACTTTCACGGCGGGCTGCGAGCACGAAGTTGGGGGGGGAAGCTGAGGCCCCCTTTTTTTCCCGAAAGCATGGCGAAGGGTTCTTCCGCTGGGTTCACTTGAGTTGTTCTCATGAGAGTCATTACAAGGTGTCATTGCAAGGAATCAGCATCATGAAAGTCATTGCAAGGAGTCATTGCAAGGAATCATCATCATGAAAGTCAGCAAGGAGTCATTGCAAGGAGTCATTGCAAGGAGTCATTGCAAGGAGTCATTGCAAGGAGTCATTGCAAGGAGTCATGGCAAGGAGTCATTGCAAGGAGTCATGGCAAGGAGTCATGGCAATGAGTCATTGCAAGGAGTCATTGCAAGGAGTCATTGCAAGGAGTCAAGTGCAAGGAGTCATGGCAAGGAGTCATTGCAAGGAGTCATTGCAAGGAGTCATTGCAAGGAGTCATTGCAAGGAGTCATTGCAAGGAGTCATTGCAAGGAGTCATTGCAAGGAGGCATTGCAAGGAGTCATTGCAAGGAGTCATTGCAAGGAGTCATTGCAAGGAGTCATTGCAAGGAGTCATTGCAAGGAGTCATTGCAAGGAGTCATTGCAAGGAGTTATTGCAAGGAGTCATTGCAAGGAGTCATTGCAAGGAGTCATTGCAAGGAGTCATTGCAAGGAGTCATGGCACGGAGTCATGGCAAGGAGTCATTGCAAGGAGTCATTGCAAGGAGTCATTGCAAGGAGTCATTGCAAGGAGTCATGGCAAGGATTGCAACTTGCACTTGACTCCTTGCACTTGCAACTTGCACTTGACTCCTTGCACTTGCAACTTGCACTTGACTCCTTGCACTTGCAACTTGCACTTGACTCCATGCACTTGCAACTTGCACTTGACTCCTTGCACTTGCAACTTGCACTTGGCTCCTTGCACTTGCAACTTGCACTTGACTCCTTGCAACGGCTCCTTGCAATGACTCCTTGCAATGACTCCTTGCAATGACTCCTTGCAATGACTCCTTGCAATGAATCCTTGCAATGACTCCTTGCAATGACTCCTTGCAATGACTCCTTGCAATGACTCCTTGCAATGACTCCTTGCAATGACTCCTTGCAATGACTCCTTGCAATGACTCCTTGCAATGACTCCTTTAAACAAGCAAGGAGTCAAGTGCAAGTTGCAAGTGCAAGGAGTCAAGTGCAATTGACTTGCGAGGAGTTAAAATCTCTTCTTAGGGCGGCGGGGTAGTGCCGACGACACTACACGAAAATCGACCCTCTGCGGGGATCGGCGTGGTCGAGGTGCAAAACCCATGGTTTTTTGCGATTTCTAAAGTTCCCGCGCGACCCTCTGCGGGGATCGGCGTGGTCGAGGTGCAAAAACACATGTTTTTTTTTGCGATTTCTGCGGTGCTCGCGCGACCCTCTGCGGGGATCGGCGTGGTCGAGGTGCAAAAACTCGAGGTTTTTTGCGATTTTTAGCATGCTCGCGCGACCCTCTGCGGGGATCGGCGTGGTCGAGGTGCAACAACTCTCGATTTTTTGCGATTTCTGCGGTGCTCGCGCGACCCTCTGCGGGGATCGGCGTGGTCGAGGTGCAAAAACCCATGGTTTTTTTTTGCGATTTCTGCGGTGCCCGCACAACCCTCTGCGGGGATCGGCGCGGTCGAGGTGCAAAAACTCGAGGTTTTTTGCGATTTTTGTTGTTCGAACTGGTCCTCGGGAGTTGTCTCGTGGTTCGCGCGCCTGCTCCCGGAACCGGCGGGTCGCGGGTTCGATTCCTCCCTGGTCCGCGGGCGGGCGTCGCCGGCCGAAACTGCGAAAATTAGACGACCGCACGCCCCAGGGGCCCTTTTTGCAAGTTCTCCCGGGGGCCCAAAACTAGACCACGGTTGGCCCGAAAGCAGAACATCGCAAGCGAGGTCGGCCCAACGCTGCAGGATGCGTTCTTTTTCCCTACACGAAGCATTCGTGAAGCAAGCGCGAGACAGCGCCAGGCAAGGTGCTCTGTGCAAGTTGCTCTGTGCAAGGCGCTCTGCGCAAACTGGTCGGTGCAAGTTGGTCTGCGCAAGTTGCTCTGTGCAACTTGCTCTGCGCAAGTTGCTCTGCGCAAGTTGCTTTAAAATGCAAGTTGCATCTTCAAACGAGCTTTTTTTTCCATTGAGACGGGCTCGCCTTTTTCGCCCGAGGTTGCCAAAGGGCCCCTCTCTCAGACTTTCACGGCGGGCTGCGAGCACGAAGTTGGGGGGGGAAAGCTGAGGCCCCCTTTTTTTTTGGCCCCCGGGAGAACTTGCAAAAAGGGCCCCTGGGGCGCGCGGTCGTCCAACCTTCGCAGTTTGGGCCACAAACATTTGCGTGCGCAAACGAGCTTTGTTTTCCATTGAGACGGGCTCGCCTTTTTCGCCCGAGGTTGCCAAAGGGCCCCTCTCTCAGACTTTCACGACGAAGTTGGGGGGGGAAGCTGAGGCCCCCTTTTTTTTTCTTGGGCCCCCGGGAGAACTGGCAAAAAGGGCCCCTGGGGCGAGCGGTCGTCTAATTTTCGCAGTTTGGGCCGCAAACACGTGCGTGCGCAAACGAGCTTCTTTTCCATTGAGACGGGCTCGCCTTTTTCGCCCGAGGTTGCCAAAGGGCCCCTCTCTCAGACTTTCACGGCGGGCTGCGAGCACGAAGTTGGGGGGGAAAGTTCAAACTAGACCACGGTTGGCCCGACGAGGTCGGCCCAACGCTGCAGGATGCGTTCTTTTTCCCTACACGAAGCATTCGTGAAGCAAGCGCGAGACAGCACCAGGCAAGGTGCTCTGTGCAAGTTGCTCTGTGCAAGTTGCTCTGCGTAAGTTGCTCTGCGCAAGTTGCTCTGCGCAAGTTGCTCTAGGC
Source organism: Effrenium voratum (assembly GCA_963377175.1). Lineage (NCBI taxonomy): Eukaryota > Dinophyceae > Suessiales > Symbiodiniaceae > Effrenium > Effrenium voratum. Next base: position 11,681 of record CAUJNA010002722.1, on the reverse strand, counting down.
AAGGCGCTCTGCGCAAACTGGTCGGTGCTAGTTGGTCTGCGCAAGTTGCTCTGTGCAACTTGCTCTGCGCAAGTTGCTCTGCGCAAGTTGCTGTAAAATGCAAGTTGCATCTTGCGACGCCCGCCCGTGGACCAGGGAGGAATCGAACCCGCGACCCGCCGGGGGAGCAGGCGCGCGAACCACGAGACAACTCCCGAGGACCAGTGCTGGATGGGGGGGGGGGAGTTGGTCGGGTCTGTGGGGCGAGGTGGTGGTGGTGTGCGGTTTGTGTGGGCGGTGTTTCGATTGTTGGAGGTATTTCGTGTTGGTGGTGTTTTTGATGTCGTTGGTGTGTCGTGGGTTGGTGGTGTGATGGGGCGGGTGGGGTGTGGTTTCTTTTTTTACTTTGTGGTATGGTTTGTTTCTTTCTTTTTATTTCGTTTGCTCGATTTTTTTGGTTTTGGTGGTTTGTTAATATGATTTGTTTTCGAAAGAACAACAATAAACTCTCGCCCCTTTTACTACGGCTTGGCTTCTCCTACCCCCCTCGCAAAAAACCTCGAGTTTTTTGCACCTCGACCACGCCGATTCCCGCAGAGGGTTGCGCGAGCACCGCAGAAATCGCAAAAAAAACCATGGGTTTTTGCACCTCGACCACGCCGATCCCCGCAGAGGGTCGCGCGAGCACCGCAGAAATCGCAAAAAAAACATGGGTTTTTGCACCTCGACCACGCCGATCCCCGCAGAGGGTCGCGCGAGCAGCGCAGAAATCGCAAAAAACCATGGGTTTTTGCACCTCGACCACGCCGATCCCCGCAGAGGGTCGCGCGGGAACTTTAGAAATCGCAAAAAACCATCGGTTTTTGCACCTCGACCACGCCGATCCCCGCAGAGGGTCGCGCGAGCACCGCAGAAATCGCAAAAAAAACCATGGGTTTTTGCACCTCGACCACGCCGATCCCCGCAGAGGGTCGATTTTCGTGTAGTGTCGTCGGCACTACCCCGCCGCCCTAGAAGAGATTTTAACTCCTCGCAAGTCAATTGCACTTGACTCCTTGCACTTGCAACTTGCACTTGACTCCTTGCTTGTTTCAAGGAGTCATTGCAAGGAGTCATTGCAAGGAGTCATTGCAAGGAGTCATTGCAAGGAGTCATGGCAAGGAGTCCTTGCAAGGAGTCATTGCAAGGAGTCATTGCAAGGAGTCATTGCAAGGAGTCATGAGAGCCATTGCAAGTTGCAAGGAGCCAAGTGCATGGAGTCAAGTGCAAGTCGCAAGTGCACGGAGTTAAGTGCAAGTTGCAAGTGCAAGGAGCCAAGTGCAAGGAGCCAAGTGCATGGAGTCAAGTGCAAGTTGCAAGTGCATGGAGTCAAGTGCAAGTTGCAAGCGCATGGAGTCAAGTGCAAGTTGCAATTGCAAGGAGCCAAGTGCAAGTTGCAATCCTTGCCATGACTCCTTGCAATGACTCCTTGCAATGACTCCTTGCAATGACTCCTTGCAATGACTCCTTGCAATGACTCCTTGCAATGACTCCTTGCCATGACTCCTTGCAATGACTCCTTGCGATGACTCCTTGCAATGACTCCTTGCAATGACTCCTTGCAATGACTCCTTGCAATGACTCCTTGCAATGACTTTCATGATGATGATTCCTTGCAATGACACCTTGTAATGACTCTCATGAGAACAACTCAAGTGAACCCAGCGGAAGAACCCTTCGCCATGCTTTCGGGAAAAATGGAGAGCCGGCAAAGAACGCAACCAAAGCGAGCCCAAACCGTTTTGCTGAAACTGTGTTTTTAAAATTTCGGCCGGCCAAGGTCGCCACTGGGGCCTGGGCCTTTGCTGGCTCGCGCGGGGGAGGAAAATTGAATCTGGGGCCAAGAAAACGCGCAAACAAACAAACAACTTCTATTTTTCGGCCGGCCGAGGTCGCTACTGGGCCTTGACTGGCTCGGGCGGCAAAAGAAAACTGGGTCTGACCCCCTAGTAAGCAACTGTCCCCTCCCTGTCCGTAATCCTAAAAGCGTTGGAGGGCTTCAGGCAAACAAAAAAACACACAAACAAACAATCAAACCAAAAACGAAACAAAGCAACACAAAACAACTCAACGCGACACAAAACAAAACAAAACAAAACAACACCGCACAACACAACGCAAACAACGCAAAACAAAATACAACAACACAAAACAACACAATACAACACAATACAACACGAAACAACACAAAACAACACAAACCATCACAAAACGACACAAAACCAAAAAAACACAAAACAATACAAAACAACACAACGCAACACAAAACAACACAAAACAACACAACGCAACGCTTCACAACAGAACACAAAACAAAACAACACAACACAAAACAACACAAAACAACACAACACAACAAAACACAAAACAAAACAACACAAAACAAAACAAAACAAAACAATACAAGCAAGCAAGCAAAGAAACAAACAACAAAATTTAACAAGCCAAAACACTGCGCGACAAAACTAAGCGAGACAAGAGAAACCGTGGTAAAGCGCGGCGCGTCAGACCGAACGAACTAGAACAAGGAAAAGCGAAGCAGAGCAGGACAGAAAGCAATTCAACGCAACAGAGCAGAACAGAGGGTTTTAGGCAAACAAACAAACAAACAAACAAACAATTTCTATTCTTCGGCCGGCCGAGGTCGCTACCGGGGCCTGGGCCTTGACTGGCTCGGGCGGCAATAGAAAACTGGGTCTGACCCCCTTAAGCAACGTTCCGGTTCCCGTAATCCTGTAACGTTGGAGGGTTTTAGGCTAGACAATCAAACAAACCAACAAACCAAAAAAACTCAAAACAAAACAACAAAACAAAATAAATCAGAACAACAAAGCAAAACAAAACAACGCAACGCGACACAACACAACACAAAACAAAACAAAGCAAAACAATACAAAACAACACAAAACAACAAACACAACAAGCCAAAACAAAACAAAACAACACAAAACAACACAAACAAAACAAGACAAAACAAAGCAAACCAACACACAACAACACAACGCAACACAAAACATCGCAAAATACAATGACACAAACAGCACAAAACAAAACAAAACAACGCAACACAAAGCAACACAAAGCAAAACAAGACAAAAACACGACCAAACGAACAAACAAACAAACAAACAAGCAAGCAGGCAAGCAAGCAAGCGAGCAAGCGAGCAAGCAAGCAAACAAACAAACAATCAAACAAATAAATTTATCGAGCCATAACACTGCTGCGCGGCAAAACTAAGCGAGACAAGAGAAAACGTGGCAAAGCGCAGCGCGTCAGACCGAACGAACTAGAACAAGGCAAAGCAAGGCAGAGCAGGACAGAAAGCAGTTCAACGCAACAGAGCAGAACAAAACAACGCAGACAAACAAACAAAGCCTCAAACGAGCAAACGGGGGAGCGAATGAACAAACGTCACGATCCGAAACTTGCGAAGAAGTTGGCGGCGCTGCGGACTGCTGTCCCCTCCAAGCGTCTGCTTGGCAAAATCGCCAACTCCAGCCACCGCGCGTGGCAGACCAAAGGGCCATCGGCTTGGGACATCCTGAATCTTGACCGGCGCCTGATGTGCTGCAGAGTCCACGTCAAGCGCGTTGCTTATGAAAACGCATGGCTTTGATAAAGTGGCCACGGGCCTTGTCATCGGCGCCCTGATAAAGTAGCAACCAATCAGCTTTGTCGCAAAAAGGAAGGCGGCCCCCACCAAAAAATGTCCGTGGCTTTAGGGTATTGCACTTTAGAGCTTCGCTCAAGGGCGCCTTCACGGGCGGCGCACGCATGTGTCCCCTGGATGCCTGCCGGGGGGCCGCAAGCTTTGGCGCAGGCTCACGCCGACCAAGCTGTATAGCGGCCAGCGGGAGGCTTTACCATCAGACAGCGTGGGCTCTCACAGCTCAGCTGCTCGGCCGCTGCCTGGTCTCGGCAGCTGCCGCTCGGCCGGCGCTGTATAGCGTGAAAGCCGTCCTCGCTAAGTTTAGGGTTTAGGGTTCAGGGTTTAGGGTGGGCTGCTAGGGTGTACTGTTTGTGTGTTTAGGGCTGGTTGGGCTGGTTGGGCTGTTAACCTCATGGGCTGCTGGGCTGTTTGTTGTTTTGTTGGGCAGTTGCTTTTGCTGGGCATGTGCTGGGCAGGGCTGTTTGGTTCTTGGGTTGTGTGTAGGGCTGTTTG
>CAUJNA010002721.1:0-24244 GCA_963377175.1 Effrenium voratum | reverse complement strand
AACCCTAAACCCTAAACCCTAAACCCTAAACCCTAAACCCTAAACCCTAAACCCTAAACCCTAAACCCTAAACCCTAAACCCTAAACCCTAAACCCTAAACCCTAAACCCTAAACCCTAAACCCTAAACCCTAACCCTAAACCCTAAACCCTAAACCCTAAACCCTAAACCCTAAACCCTAAACCCTAAACCCTAAACCCTAAACCCTAAACCCCTAAACCCCTAAAACCCTAAACCCTAAACCCTAAACCCCTAAACCCCTAAACCCTAAACCCTAAACCCTAAACCCTAAACCCTAAACCCTAAACCCTAAACCCTAAACCCTAAACCCTAAAACCTAACCCTAACCCTAAACCCTAAACCCTAAACCCTAAACCCTAAACCCTAAACCCTAAACCCTAAACCCTAAACCCTAAACCCTAAACCCTAAACCCTAAACCCTAAACCCTAACCCTAAACCCTAAACCCTAAACCCTAAACCCTAAACCCTAAACCCTAAACCCTAAACCCTAAACCCTAAACCCTAAACCCTAAACCCTAAACCCTAAACCCTAAACCCTAAACCCTAAACCCTAAACCCTAAACCCTAAACCCTAAACCCTAAACCCTAAACCCTAAACCCTAAACCCTAAACCCTAAACCCTAAACCCTAAACCCTAAAACCCTAAAACCCTTAACCCTTAACCCTTAACCCTTAAACCCTTAACCCTTAAACCCTTAAACCCTAAACCCTAAACCCTAAACCCTAAACCCTAAACCCTAAACCCTAAACCCTAAACCCTAAACCCTAAACCCTAACCCTAAACCCTAAACCCTAAACCCTAAACCCTAAACCCTAAACCCTAAACCCTAAACCCTAAACCCTAAACCCTAAACCCTAAACCCTAAACCCTAAACCCTAAACCCTAAACCCTAAACCCTAAACCCTAAACCCTAAACAAAGCGAGGCGCGCACCACGGTGAGTGGGCGCCGAGCGCTACGACGCGCAGCTTCGCTGGCGGAGGGAGCCGAGCAGACCCGCGGTGAGCGGGGCGAGGCGACGCGCAATCACCCGCCGGTGAGGCGGGCGCGCGCATGGAGCTGCTGGACGCAGCGCGGCAAGCGACAGGCTTGCCTCATACTGAATTACCCTAAACCTTCACATTTCCAGAGCGTCGGAATCCTCCCAATGGCCGTTTTTTGATAAAACGGTCTACGGGCGATAAAATGGTCTACGGGCGATGAAATGGTCTACGGGCTGCCTTGGCTTGAAAGTCTACGGGCGATAAACTGGTCTATGCCTTGGCTTAATAAAACGGCCATTGGCCTTGATAAAACGGACATTGGGGGCGATAAAATTACTTGTCAATGATAAAACGGCAATCGAGCCGCGTTTCGTCCACTGGGCCGGCTGGCCCGGCCGCTGATAAATTGATTGTGCGGGATAATAGCGAAATTGCAATTTGTTGCTAAAATCTGGAGGTCTGGCCATTTGGCTGCTTCTGCCTTGATAAAACGGCCATTGGGCCTGGCGTTGATAAAATTGCCATTGGACCTGGCGTTGATAAAACGGCAATTGGGCCGGCTTTGCTTGAAAATAGCTTGGCCCGGCCGCTGATAAATTGATTGTGCGGGATAATAGCGAAATTGCAATTTGTTGCTAAAATCTGGAGGTCTGGCCATCCGGTCGCTTCTACCTTGCTAAAACGGCCATTGGGCCTGGCGGTGATAAAACGGCCATTGGGCCTCGCGTTGATAAAACAGCCATTGGGCAAGCTTTTGCTCAAAATAGCTTACCCGTTGTTAAAACGGCCATTGGGCCTGGCGTTGATAAAACGGCCATTGGGCCTGCTTTTGCTTGAAAATAGCTTGGCCTGGCCGCTGACACATTGATTGTGCGGGATAATAACGAAATTGCAAGTTGTTGCTGAAATCTGGAGGCCTGCTTTCTAGCCGTCCGGTCGCTTCTGCCTTGATAAAACGGCCATTGCCTGGCGTTGATAAAACGGCCATTGGGCCTGGCGTTGATAAGACGGCCATTGGCCGGCTTTTGCTTGAAAATAGCTTGGCCCGGCCGCTGATAAATTGATTGTGCGGGATAATAGCGAAATTGCAATTTGCGGCTCAAATCTGCAGGTCTGGCCATCCGGTTGCTTCTGCCTTGATAAAGCGGCCATTGGGCCTGGTGTTGATAAAACGGCCATTGGACCTGGCGTTGATAAAACGGCCATTGGGCCGGCTTTTGCTTGAAAATAGCTTGGCCCGGCCGCTGATAAATTGATTGTGCGGGATAATAGCGAAATTGCAATTTGTTGCTAAAATCTGGAGGTCTGGCCATCCGGTTGCTCCTGCTTTGATAAAACGGCCATTGGGCCTGGCGGTGATAAAACGGCAATTGGACCTGGCGTTGATACAACGGTCATTGGGCCGGCTTTTGTTGAAAATAGCTTGGCCCGGCCGCTGATAAATTGATTGTGCGGGATAATAGCGAAATTACGGCAATTGGGCCTGGGCCTGGCGTTGATAAAACGGCCATTGAAAATAGCGTGGCTCGGCCGCTGACACATTGATTGCGCGGGACACTAGCGAAGTTGCTTCTCTGAAGGTCTGGCCATCCGGTTGCTTCTGCCTTGATGAAACGGGCTATTTGCCGCCTTCTAGCTATCAACGCCAGCCCTTGATAAAACGGCCATTGGGCCGGTTTTTGCTGAAAATAGCTTGGCTTGTCTTTCTTGAGCCCGCGCAAGAACGACTGATGACAGGGCGCAAATTTCTAACCCCCCGCCTCTTATGGCTCGCTCCGCAATCCGATCACGGGAGCGCCGCGTGCGCGGAAACTGAAGCTTTTTTCTAACATGGCCCGCTGCAATCTGATTGAAAGCTGACCCTCTTTTTCGGCCGCTCTTGCAAAAAGATAAACTATTTGCGCGGCGTTTGCACGCTTCTTGCTACACGGCTTGGCTTGGCCGCTGGTAAATGGAGCCCGTGGCTGAAATCTGGCGGTCTCGCAATTTCACTGCTTTGATTGTTGGTTTGATAAAACGCCCGCTGGGCTTGGCCGGGGTTGACAAAGCGGCAACTCTGCTGGCCTTCCTTTCTGCGGTGGCTTGATCAATGCCTTGATGCGTTTTTTTCAAGTTAAACTGGCTCGCCCCACACAAAGCGCGGGCGCAAATTTCTGAGCCCCCCCTTTTATGGCTGGCTCCGCAATCCGATCACGGGAGTGCCGCGTGCGCGGAAACTGGAGCTTTTCTCCAATATGGCCCGCCGCAATCTGACTGCGGGGGTTCGTTGATAAAGCCTAAAGCCTTGACAAAACGGCAACTGGGCTGGCCTTCTTGTCTACAGTGGCTTGATGTGCAATGCAATCACGGGAGAGCCGCGCTTTCTCCAACACGGTCCGCCGCATCTTGATGCGTCTTTTTCAAGTTAAACTGGTCCGCCCGTGCAAAGCACGCGCGCGGGGAGTTGGCGGAACGACTGATGACAAGGCGCAAATTTCCAAGCCCCCCCTCTTATGGCTCGCTCCGCAATCCGATCACGGGAGTGCCGCGTGCGCGGAAACTGAAGCTTTTTTCTAACATGGCCCGCCGCAATCTGATTGCAGGGGCGGAAAGCTGACCCTCTTTTTCGGCCGCTCTTGGCGAAAAGATAAACTATTTGCGTGGCATTTGCACGCTTCTAGCTACACGGCCTGGCTTGGCCGCTGGTAAATGGAGTCCGTGGCTGATATCTGGCGGTCTGGCTATTTCATTGCTTTGATTGTTGCTTTGATAAAACGCCCGCTGGAAAGCGGCAACTGCTGGCCTTCTTTTCTACGGTGGCTTGCTCCGCAATGCCTTGATGCGTCTTTTTCGAGTTAAACTGGCTCGCCCCACGAAAAGCACGGGCGCAAATTTCTGAGCCCCCTCTCTTATGGCTGGCTCCGCAATCCGATCACGGGAGTGCCGCGTGCGCGGAAACTGGAGCTTTTCTCCAATATGGCCCGCCGCAATCTGATTGCGGGGATCCGATCACGGGAATGCCGCGCGCGTGGGGTGCTCCATAGGCGCCCGAGGCTGTGCGGAGTCTATCTTGGATCAATCAAACCCTAAACCCGGCAAAGGGTAAGAGCTGGGTGGTCAGGGGTGGGGGGAGCGCTTAACGCAGCGCGCGCCGCCCCGACGCCCCTGGCGTCGAGGCGCGCGCTTTCTCTGAGCAAACCCTAAACCCTAAACCCTAAATTCTCTCTTCAATGGAGATTTAAACCTTAATGTATCAGTGGCCCTGAAATTGACGGGGTCTCATTCAACTCCTCTTCTCCTGAAGGAGGATTCTGTCCTTTGAATTGCTTTGGCGCTGTCCAGCCAGCTTGACATGTAAAGATCTCGTCATTTTGCTCCTTTCTGGGCTTGGCCAGCTGCTGATAAACTGTTCATATGGCGCAATGCAAAAATGGACACCCAGGCTCCAAATGTAAAGATCTAGTCTTTTCGCTCCTTTCTGGGCTTGGCCAGCCCCACCAAGGCTTGAAGTGTAAAAATCTGTCCCTCCTTTCTGGGCTTGGCCAGCCGCTGATAAACTGCTCATATGGCGCAATGCCAAAACGGCCAGCTCGGCTTGAAGTACAAATAATCCCAGACAAAAGCAAACTGAGACGCACTCTGTTTTCCATCACACAGCTTGAGCACTAAGCGCCTATGAAAGACGTCCGGGTTTTCATGACCAAAAAGCAAGCCAACATGACTGCTCATGCACTTTACAAGGCTTGTCTTCAGTATAGCTTGACCAAGTAAAAGCGGTTTACTATTTAGCACCCCGCCTTGGCTGCAGGAAAACGTTCCGTTTCCAAAGCCAATCACCTAAAAATGTCTGGCTCTCACGGAAGACTCAAAGCAAAAGCTCCATTCACAAACGTACCGAAAACGGAGCCCCTTCACTTATGTGACTGCTCAAATGAGTTTGCACTCAAATGGAAAACATATGCACAAACCTCCAAGGTTTCCGCAAACAAAGTCACACCTTTGGTGCGCATTCACCGTAAACCGGGCTTCATTTCTCACAAGTCTGCATCGGAATCTGTCTTGTCGGAATCTGGCATGCTGTCAATGAATTGACGCACTGTGCTACATCCAGCTTCATATGCGTCCCATGCCAGTCTTGCTGTATCAGAGTTGGCGTCATTGAAAAGCTCCTCCGGCTCCACATCAAATCGGTCAAAATCTGAGTCCCAGGGTTCTGTCACTTTGAAACCTTCTCCATTGCCTCCCTGCTCACGTTCTTTCTCCCTCATCACCAGCCAGCTGATTCTCTCTGCAGTGTTTCTGACCTGGTGCTGAACTCTGTCAAATTCCCACCAAATGTTGGGATGAAAGCGTACAAGGCTGTCATCGCATGCTGCATTCGCAATTCTCTGCTCCACATCTGAAAATCTCATCTCGAAATTGCTCAAAGCACATTGCAAATTCATCACATCTGCTGCAAGGAAATTCAACCGCTTCTGCAAAATATATCCGCCATACATGCAAATTGCAAATACGCATATGAGAATAAACAAGAAAAGCATCATGCTGCCACTGCTTTGACTCTGCTGTTGCACACTGTCAGCAAATGCACCATCTGCTGCACACACCGTAGCTTGCTCCTGACCCAAGGCGCCTGTTGCCATCTGAGTTGCAATAAGCACACGCATGCACTTCTTTGCTGCTGTCACTGCACTCGAACCTCCTCCAAGTCCATCTGCAATCACCCGCACTGACTTCGCATAGTCATCTTTTGCGACCATCTCTAGGAAAATCTCTCTTCCCACACGCTCTTCGGCATCATGATCCCACATGTTGCAAACATACAGCAAAAGTTCAATGCGGTGTCTGGTGAGGGATTTCGTTCCCAAGTCTGAAGGGTTCCACTTGGTTGGCACAGACTTGATGCTGATACGACCAGCTCTTGTCAAGTCCTGAGCCCAAAGCAATCTGATCTCCAAATGCTTCAACCTAGAGACTCCCTGCCTGAAAAACAGCGAACGTGCTGAGGATGAATCCAGATGCACCTCAACATGCACATTCTGCTGAGTTAGGGTTGCCAAGGCCTCTTGTAGGTAAAGACCCTCTGCAATCCCTCCTGCGCAAGCAATGTATTCAGATTCGCACGAAGACAAAGAGATCGACTGCTGCTTTCTGCTATACGCATGGATATAATTACCATCTGCAAAAAGGATTGCACTGCTAGTCGACCGTCTGTCAGCTGATCCTCCCCAGTCTGCATCCGTGTACACCTCTACAGTGTGTTTTCCTGGCTTGTCCGTGTCACCTGGGCCAAAAACTTTCTCGCCCGCAGTTCGCCATTTGAGCTTGATTCCATAGCTCCTCGTCTCAGACATGTACCCCAGCAAGTGCTTAAGGCACATCAAATGATGCTCATGGGGCTCTGCCATAGCTCCAGCCAGAACGCCAATGGCATATTGGCAATCCACTCGTTCTGGAGCTAGGTACAACAGGCCTCCAATGACACTTCTGTACCGCGTTGCAGCTTCTCCTTCAAGCACAGGGCTTTCCACCCTTTTTGCAAGCTGAGGATGACATGGAGTCTTCTTTCGCCTTCCTCCAACACTCAGCTCTCCAAGCATAGCATCTATGTACTTGTCATCAACCATGTACTGCAAACCATCTTCTGTTACCACCAGCTTCTTTTTCACAAACCGCAAACTCTCTCCAGGCTTTGAAATTGGACCAGTCACCTGCACAATGTACTTGGACTCCAACATGCCAATGAACTTGTCGACTGTAGCAGGTCTGCCGCATACAATCATGTCGTCAATGTGCACGGCCATACACATCTGCTCTCCACCGAAAAGCACCGGACATACCTTGCTCTTCTGAAGTCCAAAGGCTGTAATGTCATCTGAAATCTGCTCGCACCACCACTGAGCTGCTGGCCTCTGACCAGGCAAACACTTGCACACCTGAAAGACTGCACCCTCATGGACAATGTAACATTCATCCCTTTGAGGAACAGTTAAGAACGCATCCTTGATGTCCAGGCTATACAAGCACCACTCGCCTCCTTTAGTGGTAAACACATGGGGTACCAATTTTACCACAGCTGGTGTTGTGGCAGGGCTAAACAGATCCTGTCTCCATGGTGACCAAATCTTCAGCTCCTTTGCCACCAGCCTGCCACGGCGAATCCACTGCTCATTCCTGAACCTCCAATCGTACACCAATCTCGACTTCAGGATTTTGCTAGAGTCAGGCTGGAAATGCACACGCTTCAAAACTCCCATCTCCTCAAGACGACTCACTTCCAGCACACTTGCCTCATAGTCCAAGGCTGCCACCTCTGAATCTGGAAGCAAAGGTGGTCCTGAGTCCTCATTGAACATATCCACATCAGGGTGGATGTTCCAGCTTGGAACCAAATCGCAAAGTTCCTCATCAAACTCAGCATCATACAGTCCATCCTCATCTGCATCAAAATATTCATCTTCACCAACCACCACTCTTGCGATTCGCGCCTTCTTGTCCTGCACCTCCGGAGGGTCTGCCTCAAAATCAGGCAAAGCACCTCGCACCATCTTCTTGGGTGATTCATCACCTGCAGTATCAGTTTCTCTCTTCAAACCTGAAGGCTGGGATCCGGTTCCTGCTGCCCCGACCAAACTGCTAAGCATAGCATCATCTGGAAGCACGCTCGTGCTACTCTGCTCAGACCTCTGTCTTGAGTGTGTATTGCTGGACGGATCTGATGCTGCTTCATCTGCAAGTGATTCACTCCCCCGCCTTTCTCGTACTGAAAATCCATCAGGCAGATACGCGGGTTCTGTTGCTGCCTGCCTGCTCCTCATCCCTGGCACCAGTCTGTTGCCAAGTTGACCGAAACCATACTGCCATGGGGATCCTTGCAAACGCTCAAACAGTTCACCAGTCCATGCTGCATCTTGTGACAAACGCCTCACACTGGAAGTCAAATAGGCACCTTCAGAAGAAAGGCACACATGCATGTCACTCCTTTCTGTCTTCGTAATCCAAACCATTTTGACAAAACGCACATTACCACGATTGTGCTGTCCAGGAGACACAGCTGCCAAAACTTGTTCTCCAAAACTCGCCAGCTTTCCTCTGTAGCTCACTCCAAAGGCACGTTCACACGGGGTCAGTCCACCTCTCACAGAAAAGTGGTTGAGAATCATGCATCCATGAATGAAACTCCAACCAAAGAGGGGGTGAGAAACAGGAATGGGTTTGCCCGTCTTCTTGGTGACCTGAGTCATGAGTGTTACAGCTGAATTGCGAATGTTCTGCACAGCTTGCTCTGCAATCCCATTCGTTTCGTGTTCATGCACTTGACTGTTCTGCAAGAACGTCTGAAGTCCATGTCTAGCTCGGGCTGCTTGGATCTTCGCCTGCAAACTCAGCATTACAGGCTCGTTGTCAGTTTTCAAGCAAACAGTTGAATGGCTGAGGTAGTTCAAAAAGGTAACCACCTCCTTTGCAGCATACAGCATCGACTCTGTATTCTTGTCTGGCATTGGAATTGCTTTGCAAACACCTGTCTGTCGGTCCACGCAAGCCAAAACCACCATTTTGTTTCCCTCTTCGGTGTCTTCTCTCATGAAGTACAATTCATCTCCCTTGTGCCCCGTATAAAACAAGTCCATGACAACCTGGTTCTCTCTTGCCAGTCTCTCACCGTCTTGCTGATGCTGGTCACGTCTGCCTCTTGCTGCAACGCAAACCTCACACCAGCTCTGGTAGGGTTGATGTGTCAACTCATGAGCTCTTCTCTGATCTGCTGACGGCTCACGATCCTGGGGCAACATGCGTGGCACACGATCCTGCGGGGCACCTGCATTTGCTACTGCTTGTTCTTGAAGAATTCGATTCCTCTCAACAGCATTCTTCAACCTTTTGAAAAGAATCTTTCTGGAACCGCTTGTACCCAAACCAAGAGATTGGCATCCCGCACGCAAGGCCTGAGCACCTGACTGTTCTGTAAGACTCACACCATTCACAAGCACTGAAACCAAACCGCCTGCTGCATCCGCTGCTCCCTGTGCTGCATCTGGTTCTGCAAGTGGTTGTTCGGCTTGTTGCTGCTCTGCTGGCTGTTGAGCTGCTTGCTGATGCAATGCTGGTTGTGGTTGAGGTTGGTTCTCAATTCCCTGAGCAGGTTCAATGTACTCCTCATTCAAACGCTTCTGCAAAACTTCACGCTGCTCTGCATCTGAAATTCTCAAACCAAAAGAATCAGGCATGACAGGTTTCACATGCAAAAATGTAAGCCTCGGTGTGGATTCATGCACCTCCTCAATGCTTGCTTCCACATCCTCCAAGAAGCGAACATCTCTGCAACACTCTGCCAAAATCCATTTCCTGTCAATAAGCACTGCGGTTGTTCTGAAAGGCCAATACATACATGGATACATCGCATTTGTATCCAAAAACTTGCTTCCCTGACCAACATGCATAGGCATGCCATCCTCCAAAGTTGTCCATCCAGGGCTCTCAGGGTGGTAAGGAAAATGCACATGCACCACAATGGCTCTCACGCTCTGAGGTCTTGACTGCTCATCATAGTCTTCTCCAGGTACTTCATCACACATTTGTATCATACGAACATTTGCTGCAATGCTCAAAGAATTGTGCCGCACAATCACAGGAATACTGACATCTCCAAATTCCAGGAAAAGTTCATCATCATGGTGATTCAGACTCCATCCTAGACGAATGAGCTTTCCTAAGGCAAGCAAAGGACCTTGCACATTGGTTGCAGTGAAGGATTCCCGCAAAATTGTTTGCCCTACGTCAAGCTCAAGAATGTTTGTGCTGCTGCTCTGCATGTGGTGTCCCTGAGCGTCTCTTAGAACAATGGGCTTCTGACCATGAACAGGACTTCCATACTGCTTCCATGAAAACGGCATCACAGACACATCTGCACCACTGTCTAATACAATTTCAGTGTCAATTGCATGGGATTTGGTTTCAACTGCTCTCACATGTAATGAACCATTGGTTGAACTCTTGCATGAAATATCCACATGCAGAAATCGAGGAACATGAATCGGCAAATCTGCATCCTGTTGCGAGTTCAACGCATGAAAAATCACTCTGCACTGCTGTTCGCCACCATGAAAATCTGTGGGCTCAACCAAATTGATCACAGAACGCTGAAAAGGCTCATCTGACAACTGCACAATCCGCTTGACCGAAGAACCAGCCGTGCTAGCACCTGCAGTATATGTATTGCTACCACTGCTGCCTGCCGCGTTGGAACCTTGATCATGCTGCTCTTCCACAAAACGAACCTTAGGATTGTCTTTGTTCCAGCAGTCACGAGCCCAATGACCTTGTTTGCCGCAAATCCTGCACGCGTTCGACGCGTTCGACGCGTTGTCTGCACTGTTTTTGCCACCTTTACCCTTTGGGTTAGTACCCTTCCAGGCTCCTTTTCCATCCTTTGACCATGACTTTCCTTTGCCCTTCGGGTCTGAACCCTTCCAGGCTCCTTTTCCATCCTTTGACCATGACGGCTTTCCTTTGCCATCTTTGTCTTTGCCTTTTCCTTTGCTCTTTCCTTTTCCCTTTGGGTCATAACCCTTGATGCGGTCAATGTCCATGGGGCTCGGCTCCTGAGCGGTCAAACCTCCAGTAACATTCCCATGGCTCCACTTCTGCTGCGTTCTGTCCCATTTCATGAGAGTTTCACGCAAGGAGTCGTAGGTGACCTTCTCCTCCGTCAAAACTGAAATATAGGGTTTCACACTCTGCGGCAACGCACGCAAAAGAACGGCTGTTTTCATCTCTTCTTCAAGGGGGCGACCAGCACTCTGCTCATAGCGTTTCACAAGTTCTTCAAACCTCAAGATTTGTTCAACCAAACCATCTTTGGAAAATGCAGGATACTGTGCAATACTGCCAAGCAAAGCAAGTGCGCGTGTCCGTGAAGTGGGCATCAAAGAAGATAGAATCTGTCTCCATGCTTCTGCACCATTGTCACCACTGACACCCTTCACCAATTGTAAGGCTTTACCGCGAACCAAACTTCCCAGAAGTGCATACAGTTGGAAACTGAGCTTCTTGATGGCCTCGGTCTTGTCCTCCAAAAGAAAAGGGGTGTCCACATCCGCTTCAATATTGTCCATAAGCGCACCCAATTCTGCACAAATGCCCTTGCAGTACTGCCGAAACTGCCACTTCCACTCGGGAAACTCCGTGATCTCGTCCTCCCTGGTTGCAGGTCTAAACACATCTGGCTTGGCAAGCACCCTAGACCACTCTTGGGCCCCGCCATTCCCAGAGGTTCTGCCCAACGCATTCAGCTGTTCAGAAAGACTCGTAGACGCATCTGCTGAGCGCCGTATCACTTCTCCAAGCCCTTCCATCAGCTGCAGTATGCGCTGATCCATGGCTCCTGGAAGAACTCCTAGAGCTCCGCTACCATACAAATAATCCCAGACAAAAGCAAACTGAGACGCACTCTGTTTTCCATCACACAGCTTGAGCACTAAGCGCCTATGAAAGACGTCCGGGTTTTCATGACCAAAAAGCAAGCCAACATGACTGCTCATGCACTTTACAAGGCTTGTCTTCAGTATAGCTTGACCAAGTAAAAGCGGTTTACTATTTAGCATGAAGTGTAAAGATCTGGTTATTTGGCTCCTTTCTGGGCTTGGCCAGCCGCTGATAAACTGCTCATATGGCGCAATGTCAAAAAGGCAAGCTTGGCTTGAAATGTAAAGATCTGGCCATTGGGCTCCTTTCTGGGCTTGGCCAGCCGCTGATAAAATGCTTCAAAATCCTGAATCGGCTTGAACCTGTTCATGTGCTTAGAGCCCGCTCTCCTCTTTAGCTAGGCTTTCAAAATCTTGGGTCTGGGCTGGCAAAAAAGAGCAACCGGGCTTGCAATGACTTCCAGAGTTGGGGAGTTTCTCGTTTGCAACCCCCGTCTTGAAATTTGGAGAAACCGAAGAACTCTCCTATGTTGTGGGTAACCAATCTGGGTGGGTGGGAAAGCCAACAAAACTTCTCTCAATCCATTTGATATACCCTCTAGACCCTAAACCCTAAACCCTAAACCCTAAACCCTAAACCCTAAACCCTAAACTTCTTTTTCTATATTAATTAAAACCCTAAAGGATTTGAGTCTAACGGTTCGCCTCGCTAGCATCTTCAATTCCCAATGGCCGTTTTATCATCGCCTCGCTAGCATCTTCAATTCCCAATGGCCGTTTTATCATCGCCTCGCTAGCATCTTCAACGGCCAATGGCCGTTGTATCCTCGCCTTGCTAGCATCTTCAATTGTCAATGGCCGTTTTATTATCGCCTCGCTAGCATCTTCAATTGCCAATGGCCGTTTTATCAAGGACTAGCTTCAAAATGGTGCTTCTGAAGCTCCAAATGGCCAGTTCTCTACATTAGCTCCAAATAGCCACTTACTTCTCTACATTTGAATTAAAATGTTTCAACGAACGCTTACTTCCAGCACTGTCTCGAAAATGTCGCTTCTGGAGCTCCAAATGGCCAGTTCTCCACAATTGAATCAAAACGAAGTTTTTTTTATACAAACTTTATCAACAAGCGGCCATTTCCAAGGCTATCTTCAAAATAGTGCTTCTGGAACTCGAAAATGCAAATTCTCGACATTTGAGCTAAAATGTGTTTCTTGAAGCAAAGAAATGATTATTTCAAAAAAGCAGGCGGGGGGGTTTGGGGGGGGCGGCAGCCCCCCCCATGAGACGCAAAGAAAATGATTAAGCGCAGTTTCTGGAGCTGAAAAATCAAATTCTCTACATTTGAACTAAAATGAATTTCTTTATACAAACTCTAGCAAAGAAAAGCTATTTCTCCAAATAGCAAATTCTCTACATTCGAACTGAAATGCAATTTTTAACAAATTGTTTCAAAGAAACGCTCTTGCCAGGACTGTCTCCAAAATGTCGTTTCCGGAGCTCCACATATTCTCCACATTTGAGCTAAAGTGCGTTTTTAATACAAAACGTTTATTTTGAGGTTTTAAGTGATGTGGCTTTCCAATGACATGGGATCTAGGGTGGGAGGTGTTTTTCAGCCAACAGCTGTGGAAAAAGCGTGGCCTGGGTTATCCCTGACCCTGGGATTCGGATTGACCCTAAACCCTAAACCCTAAACCCTAAACCCTAAACCCTAAACCCTAAATTCTCTTTTCAATGGAGATTTAAACCTTAATGTATCAGTGCCCCTGAAATTGACGGGGTCTCATTGGACTCCTCTTCTCCCAAAGGAGGATTCTGCAATATGAACAGTTTATCAGCGGCTGGCCAAGCCCGGAAAGGAGCAAAAGGTCCAGATCTTTACATGTTAAGCCTGGATGACAGTGTATCAGCGGCTTGCCAAGCGTAGAAGGAGCCAAATTGCCAGATGTTTGCATTTTTAGTGCGAACAGTCTATCAGTGGCTGGCCAAGCCCGGAAAGAAGCCGAATGACCGGATCGGGGGGCCCAGCTTGCTCCGAGCAGGGCTGGCTTTTGGAGCTGGCCCAGGACAAAGTGAAGAAGCCCGGGACAGCCAAGGCATTTCCTAAGACCTTTCCCTTCCCAAAGAACAGAATCGTCTTTGGGGAGAAGAAGACCCCCAAGGGGCTTCAGAGTCCAGGAAGGCTTTGAGCTAGCCCGGGACAGAGCTCCAAGCTGGCGGGACAAAGCCAAGGAAGGCTTTTTTGAGCTGGCCGGACTAAGTCAAAGAAATCGCTGAGACCTGGCTAGCGGAGTTTGTCGCTCGCGACGCCCGTCTTGAAATTTGGAGAAACTAACAAATTCTCCTATGTTGTGGGTAACCAATCTGGGTGGGTGGGAAAGCTAACACAAAACTTCCTCAATCCATTTGATATACCCTCTAGACCCTAAACCCTAAACCCTAAACCCTAAACCCTAAACAAAGCGAGGCGCGAACCACGGTGAGTGGGCGCCGAGCGCTACGACGCGCAGCTTCGCTGGCGGCGGGAGCCGAGCGGACCCGCGGTGAGCGGGGCAAGGCGACGCGCATGGCCCGCGCCGGTGAGGCGGGCGCGCGCATGGAGCCACTGTCGTGGCGCGCGAGCGTCAGGCTCGCTCCAAAGAGAATAACCCTAAACCCTCTGCCAAAGTGGCCCCGGATGTCTGAGTCCTCCTTTATAACGCCTTGATAAAACGGCCATTGGCCTTGATAAAGTGGCCATCGGGCGTGCGCAGCCTTGCGGCTCTGATAAAACGGCCATTGGGCTGGCCGGCCTTGATAAAACGGCCATCGGCTTTGAGAAGATTGCCACTGCGGCTGGCCGGCCTTGATAAAGCGGCCATTTGCCTCGCCAGCCCTTAAACGGCCACTGCGGCCACTGGCCTGGTCCTTGGGCTGGCCGGCCTTGATAAAACGGCCATCGGCTTTAATAGAACGGCCACTGCGGTTGGCCGGCCTTGTTAAAAATGCCATTCGCTTTGCCGGCCCTTGATAAAAATGGCTTGGCCTGGCCGCTGATAAACTGCTTATACGGGACAATATGAAATCGGCCATCTGCAGCCCGCATCTAGGAGGATCTGATCATTTGGCCGCTTCTGGTTGATAAAACGGCCATTGCGCACTGGCCTGGTCCTTGGCCTTGATAAAGCGGCCATTGTTGATAAAACGGCCATCGAGGCTGGCCGGCCTTGATAAAACGGCCATCGGCTTTGACACAACGGCCACTGCGCTTGGCCGGCCTTGATAAAGTGGCTATTCGCTTTGCCAGCCCTCGATAAAAATTGCTTGGCCTGCCGCTGATAGATCATTTGGCCGCTTCTAGTTGATAAAACGGCTATTGCGCACTGGTCTGGTCCTTGGCCTTGATAAAGCGGCCATTGTTGATAAAACGGCCATCGAGGTTGGCCGGCCTTGATAAAACGGCCATCGGCTTTGACACAACGGCCACTGCGCTTGGCCGGCCTTGATAAAGTGGCTATTCGCTTTGCCAGCCCTTGATAAAAATTGCTTGGCCTGCCGCTGATAAACTGCTTATACGGGACAATATGAAATCGGCCATCCGCAGCCCAAATCTAGGAGATCTGACAATTTGGCCGCTTCTGGTTGATAAAACGGCCATTGCGGCCACTGGCTTGGTCCTCGGCCTTGACAAAGCGGCCATTCTGCCGCTGATAAACTGCTTATACGGGACAATATGAAATCGGCCATCCGTAGCCCAAATCTAGGAGATCTGACCATTTCGCTTCTGGTTGATAAAACGGCCATTGCGGCCACTGGCCTGGTCCTCGGCCTTCATAAAGCGGCCATTGCTGATAAAACGGCCATCGAAGCTGGCCGGCCGTGATAAAACGGCTCGGCTTTGACAAAACGGCCACTGCGGCTGACAAACTTCCTAGACGGGACAATATGAAATCGGCCATCCGCCGCTTCTGGCGGATAAAACGGCACCGTGTGAAATCGGCCGCCCGCACAGCAGGTTACGCTCTCTCTGCTACATTTGCCACTGGGCAAACCCAGGAGCGCAGGCACGGACACGCTAAAACTGGCCCTCCGCAATCCGATCACGGGAGTGCCGCGCGCGCGGGAGGCTGCAGCACTGCGGCGGAATCCCCGACGCGGGAGCAGGCGCGGAGCTCCTAAAACTGGCACCCACGATCCGATCACGGGACCCATAGCTGCGGCGGAATCTCCAGCGCGGGAGCAGGCACGGAGATGCTAAAACTGGGCCTCCGCAATCCGATCACGGGAGTGCCGCGTGCGCGGGAGGCTGCAGCGCAAACCCACACAGGCACGGAGAGGCTAATACTAGCCCTCCGCAATCCGACACGGGAGTGCCTCGCGCGCGGGAGGCTGCAGCGCGAACCCATAGCTGCGGCGGGGTCTCGACTGCAATCCGATCACGGGAGCGCCGCGCACGCGGGAGGCTGCAGCGCAAACCCATAGCTGTGGCGGAATCTCCGACGCGGGAGCAGGCGCGGAAATGCTAAAACTGGCTCCCGCAATCCGATCACGGGAGTGCCGCGCGCGCGGGAGGCTGCAGCACAAACCCATAGCTGCGGCGGAATCTCGACAGCGGGAGCGCAGGCGCGGAGACGCTAAAACTAGCGCTCCGCTATCCGATCACCGCAGTGCCACGCGCGCAGGAGGCTGCAGCACAAACCCAGAGCTGTGGAATCTCTGTTGAGCAGCTAAAACTGGCGCTCCGCAATCCGATCACGGGAGTGCCGCGCGCGCGGGAGGCTGCAGCACAAACCCATAGCTGCGGCGGAATCTCCGATGCGGGAGCAGGCGCGGAGATGCTAAAATTGGCCCTCCGCAACCCGATCACCGCAATCCGATCACGGGAGCGCCGCGCGCGCGGGAGGCTGCAGCGCAAACCCATACGGCGGAATCTTGACTGCAGGAGCCCAGGCAATCCGATCACGGGAGTGCCGCGCGCGCGGGAGGCTGCAGCACAAACCCATAGCTGCGGCAGAATCTATCTTGGATCAAGCAAACCCTAAACCCGGTAGGTTGAGGTTTGGGTGGTCAGGGGTGGGGGGAGCGCTTAACGCGGCGCGCGCCGCCCCGACGCCCCTGGCGTCGAGGCGCGCGCTTTGTCTAGGCAAACCCTAAACCCTAAACCCTAAACCCTAAACCCTAAACCCTAAACCCTAAACCCTAAACCCTAAACCCTAAACCCTAAACCCTAAACCTAAACCCTAAACCCTAAACACAATTCTAACTTCTAAGTATATATTTAAGAGCTGGTCGATAATGTATGTGCTCTTCCCGGGGTCTCGTTTGCGGCTCTGCGCGCTTCCCGCAGGCTGTTAAATCTGCCTCGCCGCTCAAATCCAAGATCGGGGCTGAAATCGCAAAATTTGCCACGCGCTGAACTTGCGCGCTTTTCCGGCTGGGGCCTTGCGGCCGCAGTTGAGCCGCGGGCGCGCCGGGGCCCCGCCGCGGGGCTGGTGGTCTAGTGGTCTTGCGTCCGTCTCTGAAGCGAGGGGTCCCGGGCTCGGTTCCCCCCTGGCGCGCGCCTTGTTTTTCGTGGCCCTGTCGCGGTTTCGGGTCGCCGGGTGTTTTTTGCGTGGCGCTGCCATGGTTTTCTGCTTCCAACCGCTTGAAATCGTGGCCGAGCCGTTGAGGTTGCTGCTAAAGCCGCTTCTTGCTCGGCTCAAGCTTCCAGCTCGGGCTCAGCTCCGGCCGACGACAAGGTCCAGAAACACATCGTCCGGCGGCGCGCGGTCTTCTTCGACTTCCAAATCGCTCGGTCTTTCTGCGCTTCACGCAGTCGAGACGGCGCCCTTGAGCTTGACGTCGGTTCAACTTTCCGCCTTCGCTTTTCCTCTCAAACTTTACTGCGAAGCTCTGCTTTCGAGGCTTCTTCCTTTGTCAGAGCCACCCGCGCGCACGACTGTTGCTGCTGGCAACCTTTTGCTGGTCACCGCGCACTGTTGCTCTCGCTTTGCTTGGCTTCCGCCGCGCGCCCCAAATTCGGTTTTCTACGTCGGGCGACTTGTTGAGGCTGGCCCTTGGTAGTGGGATCTGGGTGGGTGGGATTGAGATCGAAGCTTTAGATGATCTTCGCTTTGAAAAATCCACGTCTCGAAGTCTTTGAACCCTAAACCCTAAACCCTAAACCCTAAACCCTAAACCCTAAACCCTAGACCCTACACCCTAAACCCTAAACCCTAAACCCTAAACCCTAACCCTAAACCCTAAACCCTAAACTTAAGCTCGCGACGACTGACCGCTCGCTTAGAGCGCCATGGAGTCGTGAGCGCACGGCGCGCTTAGCGCCCGGGCAATAGATCCAAGCTATTGCCAATAAAGCGCCAGCAGCTATGCAGCTGCCCCAAGGGCCTCCCTTCTCTTGGGACCGTGCCTGCAGGCACAGAATATGCGAAGCAATATTCTATTACCCTAACACCTAGGTCCCAGACCCTAACCTGGCCTTGAAGCGCGTCAAAGCTCCCCTTGATAAAACGGCCATCGGCTTTGATAAAACGGCCATTGGCCTTGATAAAACGGCCATTGGCCTTGATAACATGGCCATTGGCCTTGGTCGCCTTGATAAAACGGCCATCGACCTTGATAAAATGGCCCGTCGGGGCTGGAAATGGCTTGGCCCGGCCGCTGATAAATTCTTTATATATCAGATCTGGCCATTGGGCTGCCACTCGGCAAAAACCCTTGATAACATCAAAGGGTCTGCCCTTTCGGCCGCGCGGCAAATCTGTTCCGGCCTTGCAAAGCTTTGCCTAACAAGGCGAGGCACGCCTGCGACGAAATCGTTGAAGCCGTGGCCTGCGCTATGGCCCCCAACGCTCACGGATTGCAGGAGCCGCGCCCTGAACGATGGCCCCTATAACTGATCCGTCGCTGCCGCCTTGCGCTTTGAACGCAGCCAGCGAACGGACGACGGCTTGTCGCCAGCCTCTGCGCAACGCAAACGGCCGACGGTTGTTGCCGCGCCTTTGAAGCAGATCGCCCGCGCGTCGCGCGAAGGAGCCCGCGGCGAGTCGACCAAGCGAT
Organism: Effrenium voratum; assembly: GCA_963377175.1. Taxonomy (NCBI): domain Eukaryota; class Dinophyceae; order Suessiales; family Symbiodiniaceae; genus Effrenium; species Effrenium voratum. The sequence continues at coordinate 5,797 of CAUJNA010002721.1, read as the reverse complement.
GTGGCCAGCGCGCGGCCCCAGAGCACACTTCGGGCTCCAACCGTCGCAGCTGCGCCTTCAAGCAATCTGCAACTCCTAGCGTTGAAATCGCTGCAGCCTTGGCCTCAACTATGGCCCGACGCTCGCTCAAAGTTGTTGCAGCCGTCGGCCCCTCGCCGGCCTTTGCGAGCGTCACAAGCAGAGCAGCTCCGCGCGCGAAGACCGCTTGCGAAGCCCAAGCGCGCGCGACCGCCCCAGTCTAGCGCAGCGAAGCTTTGGGCTCAGGCCAGTGCAGCCGCAACTTTCACGCGGCAAACGCTTCTGCGACTCAACTCGCTCCAGCGGCAGCGCTCGGCTAGCGCTAGCGATTAAATCGCTGCAGCCTTCGCCTGAACTATCCTCCGGTCACAGCCAGCCGTCGACTCCTTGCCGGCCTGCGCAAGCCTCAAGCCAGGCGCCCGCCTCTCCTTATGAAGCGGTGTGAATCGGCCAAGCAACGTGGCCGGCGCTTGCGACTCTTTGCGCTCAAACCGTCGCAGAATAAAGATGCGAATTTCAAGTGTTTGCGCCTAGCGTTGAAATTGCTGCAGCGTTGGCCTCAACTATGGCCCAACGCTCGCTCAAAGTCGTTACAGCCGTCGGCCCCTTTGCGAGCGTCGCAAGCAGAGCAGCTCCGCGCGCGAAGACCGCTTGCGAAGCCCAAGCGCGCGCGACCGCCCCAGTCTAGCGCAGCGAAGCTTTGGGCTCAGGCCAGCGCAGCCGCAACTTTCACGCGGCCTCCTTTCAACAAAGGAGCCCGCGGCGAGTCGACCAAGCGACGTGGCCAGCGCGTGCCCCAGAGCAAAGCTTTGAGCCCCAACCGTCGCAGCTGCGCCTTCAAGCGGGGAACGTATCTGCAACTCCTAGCGTTGAAATCGCTGCAGCCTTGGCCTCACCTATGGGGTGCGAATTTCAAGTGTTTGCGCCTAGCGTTGAAATTGCTGCAGCGTTGGCCTCAACTATGGCCCAAAAGCGCTAACCTCCAAAAATCGTTACAAGCCGTCCGGCCCATCGCCGGCCTTGCGAGCGTCACAACAGAGCAGCCTCCGCGCCCGAAGACCGCTTGCGAAGCCCAAACGCGCGCGACCCGCCCCAGTCTACGGCAGCGAAGCTTAGGGCTCAGGCCAGCCGCGCGCCGAACTTCACCACCAGCGACCCTCCTTTCTACAAAGGGAGCCCGCGCGAGTCGACCAAGCGACGTGGCAAGCGCGTGCCCCAGCCCCAGAGCAAAGCTTTGAGCCCCAACCGTCGCAGCTGCGCCTTCAAGCGGGGAACGTATCTGCAACTCCTAGCGTTGCAATCGCTGCAGCCTTGGCCTCAACTATGGCCCAACGCTCGCTCAAAGTCGTTACAGCCGTCAGCCCCTCGCTGGCCTTTGCGAGCCTCGCATGCAAAACAGCTCCGCGCGCGAAGGCCGGTTGCGAAGCCCAAGCGCGCGCGACCGCCCCAGTCTCGCGCAGTGAAGCTTTGGGCTCAAGCCAGTGCAGCCGCAACTTTCCCGCGGCAAACGCTTCTGCGACTCAACTTGCTCCAGCTGCAGCGCTCGACCAGCGCTGGCGATTAAATCGCTGCAGCCTTCACCTGAACTATCCGCCGCCGCTTGCTCGCGGCGAAGTCGTCGCAGCCAGCCGTCGACTCCTTGCCGGCCTGCGCAAGCGTCAAGAGCTGCGTTGCAGGCGCCCGCGTCTCCTTATGAAGCGGTGCGAATCGGCCAAGCGACGTGGCCGGCGTTGCGACTCTTTGCGCTCAAACCGTCGCAGAATAAGGGTGCGAATTTCAAGCGTTTGCACTGCGGGCTTGTTGTCTACGCGCGATCAAGCGCTTCCCTTATCACTCGCCCTGCCGGGGTCCAAATTAAAACCCTAAACCCTAAACCCTAAACCCTAAACCCTAAACCCTAAACCCTAAACCCTAAACCCTAAACCCTAAACCCTAAACCCTAAACCCTAAACCCAAAACCCTAAACCCTACACCCAAAACCCTAAACCCTAAACCCTAAACCCTAAACCCTAAACCCTAAACCCTAAACCCTAAACTTAAGCTCGCGACGACTGACCGCTCGCTTAGAGCGCCATGGAGTCGTGAGCGCACGGCGCGCTTAGCGCCCGGGCAATAGCTCCGAGCTATTGCCTAGACAGCGCCAGCAAGCATGCAGCCGCCCCAAGGGCCTCCCTCCTCTTGGGCCCGTGCCTGCAGGCACAGAATATGCGAAGCAATATTCTATTACCCTAAAACCTAGGTCCTATAGACCCTAACCCAGCTCTAAAGTCGCGCTTCCTTTTAGCTTGATAAAATGGCAATTGGCCTTGATAAAATGGCCATTGGCTTTGATAAAATGGCCATCGGCCTTGATAAAACGGCCATTTGCTGGATGGCTTGGCCCGGCCGCTGATAAATTCTTTATACGGGGTCATATGAATTTGGCCTTCGTAGCCCAAATCAGGAGATCTGGCCGTTGGGCTGCCACTCAGCAAAAATCCTTGATAACATCAAAGGGCCTGGCGAGAAATCTGTTCCGGCCGTTTTCCTTGCAAAGCTTTTCCTTATAAGGCAAGGCACGCCCGCGACAAAATCGTTGAAGCCGTGGCCTGCGCTATGGCCCTAGCGCTCACGACGAAATTGCAGAAGCCGCGCCCTGAACGATGGCCCCTATAACTGATCCGTCGCTGCCGCCTTGCACTTCCAAAGCCGAACGGACGACGGCTTGTTGCCAGCCTCTGTTGCCGACCTCAAGCAGATCGCCCGCGCGTCGCCTCCTTTCTACGAAGGAGCCCGCGGCGAGTCGACCAAGCGACGCGGCCAGTTCAAGCAACCAACTCCTAGCGTTGACATCGCTGCAGCCTTGGCCTCAACTAGGGCCGAACGCTCGCTCAAAGTCGTTACAGCCGTCGGCCCCTCGCCGGCCTTTGCAAGCAGAGCAGCTTCGCGCGCGACGACCGCTTGCGAAGCCCAAGCGCGCGCGACCGCCCCAGTCTAGCGCAGTGAAGCTTTGGGCTCAAGCCAGCGCAGCCGCAACTTTCACGCGGCAAACACTTCTGCGACTCAACTTGCTCCAGCTGCAGCGCTCGGCTAGCGCAAGCGAGTAAATCGCTGCAGCCTTCGCCTGACCTATCCTCCGCCGCTTGCTCGCGGCGAAGTTGTCGCAGCCAGCCGCCGGCGCTCGCGGCAAAGTCGCTGCAGCCAGCTGTTGACTCCTTGCCGGCCTGCGCAAGCCTCAAACCGCTGCGTCGCAAGCGCCCGCGTTTCCTTATGAAGCGGCGCGCGTTGGCCAAGCAACGTGGCCGCATCGCGACTCTTTGAGCTCTAGCCGTCGCAGAATAAATTTGCGAATGTCGAGCGTGCTTGTTGTCTTCGCGCGATCAAGCGCTTCCCTTTTCACTCGCCCTGCCGGGGCCCAAATTGAAACCCTAAACCCTAAAAGATTTGTCTCTGGGCGGTATTGGGGTGGGTTGAAGCAGCCGCCTCGGCGCACCGCCCCGCGACCCTCTGGGTCGAGGCGCGCCGCTTCCGAGGGCAAACCCTAAACCCTAAACCCTAAACCCCTATTCTCTACTCTAGTATATATATTTAAATGTTTGCCCTACAACGGGTCGGGCCGCAGGAGGCTTTCTTAAGACTTTCTTTTCAGTTCTGCGCGTGTCCCGCAAGCTTCTAAATCGGTTTCGTTGTTCAAATCGAAGCTCGGGGCCAAATTCGCAAATTTTGCCACGCGCTAAACTTGCGCGCTTTCTGGGTCGGGCCCTCTTGGGCGCGGCTGAGCCGTGGGCGCGGCGGGGCCCCGCCGCAGTTTCGGTGGCCTAGTGGTCGTGCGTCCGTCTCTGAAGCGGGTGGTCCCGGGTTCGGTTCCTCCCTGGCGCGCGCTTTGCGCTGAGTCAGCGCGCGCTCTGAAAGCTTTCTTTTCAGTTCTGTGTTTCCCGCAAGTTTCTAAGTCTGTTGCGCGGCAGGGCCTCTTGCCCGCGCGTGGGCCGCGGGCGCAGCGGCCCCGCCGCAGCTTCTGTGGCCTAGCTAGCGGCCGCGCTTCCGTCCAGCGCCCCGACGGGCGTGGCAGAGCACAACGTCACCGCGGCGCGAAATTGATGGGCGCGTTCGTGATCTTCTGGGACAACGACGCGGGCTCGAAGATCACTTGTTGGCCCACCCCGGACGTGGCTCTATTGGCGCGAGGCAGGAGGACAGCCTCCTGGAGTCGCAGACGCAGCTGGGCAGCCTGCAGTGCCCGCACAACTCCGTTCCTCCCGCGCGCGCTTGTTTTTTTCGCGGCCTTGATCCAGGCTGCCGGGCAATGTTTTTCGTGGCCGCGCCGTGGTTTTCCACTTCCGGCCATCAAAAAAGCGCGGCGACCATTCCGCTTGGTCGGCTCTCTGAGCATTTTCGCGATCGAAACGCTCTTGGCTTTGCGCGGCGCAGAACTTCCAAGCTGGTGGGGCGTGCTGCAACTCAGCTAAACGCGAACGCGAAATCATCGCCAAGCCGTTGAGGCTGCTTCATGAAGCGCTTCTCAGCAGCCCTTGCGCGCAGAAACTCGCAACTACTCTCTGCCCTTGCAACGCATTGCCTGCCGTTTGTCAATTCGTCTTGTTCGCTGCTCGCCGATTTTTGCAATCTGTCACCTACTTCGTTGGTCGCGCTGCGCGCGCGCCCTCCCACCGCGTTGCTTTCGCTGCGTTCGATTTTTTGATTTGCGCTGGTGTGGAAGCTAGCCCTTGGTAGCGGGCCTGGGTGGGTGGGATTGAGATCGAAACTTTTGATTGACGGCGCTATGAAGATTTCCATGTCTCAAATCCTGTGAACCCTAAACCCTAAACCCTAAACCCTAAACCCTAAACCCTAAACCCTAAACCCTAAACCCTAAACCCTAACCCCTAACCCCTAACCCCTAACCCTAAACCCTAAACCCTAAACCCTAAACCCTAAACCCTAAACCCTAAACCCTAAACCCTAAACCCTAAACCCTAAACCCTAAACCCTAAACCCTAAACCCTAAACCTAACTTCTAATTACTTTAATATTAATTTAAAAGTTAAAGCCAAAACGGTCGTACGGGTGCGCCTAACACTGGGGCTTCTTGAAGCTTGTTTTTAAGTTCTGCATGAGTCTTGCGAGCTTCTGAATCTGCTTCGCTGCTCAAATCCAAGTTCGGGGCCAAATTTTGCAACGCGCTAAACTTGCGCGCTTTCTAGGTCGGGGCCTCTTGCCCGCGCGTGGGCCGCGGGCGCAACGGGGCCCCGCCGCGGGGCTGGTGGCCCAGTGGTCTTGCGTCCGCCGCTCTGAAGCGGGTGGTCCCGGGCTCGGTTCCCCCCTGGCGCGCGCCTTGTTTCGCGTGGCCCCGCTGCGGTTTCGGGCTGCCGGGCGTCGATTTTCGTGCCCCTGCCGTGGTTTTCCACTTCCGGGCAAAAACATGGTTCTGACGCGCTCGCGCGATTGAAGCGCCCTTGCTGCGGCGGAGCGCCTTTTTTCTTCAGGCGCCAAGCCAGGAGTAGCAAACTAGAAGCAGGCAAGCCGTAGCATTTGCATCTGAAGCGCTTCGCTCGTGCTGTTTTCTCACGAACTTTCTCTGTAAAACCTCTGCTTCCTGGTTTGTTTTCCTTGAGGGGCAAGATCCGTGGCTTCGGGCCAAAAAGCAGCTTCTTCTTGTTCGCCGCTCGCCCTCGAACGCGGCTTGTCAGCTGCTTTGTCGGTCGCCGCTTGCGGTTGCTCCGGGCGCCCGCCGCTCTTTTTTTTGGCGCCGGGTTTGTTGAGTTGCGCTGGCCGCGAGTGGAAGCTGGCGCTTGGAAGCGGG
>CAUJNA010002720.1:0-24308 GCA_963377175.1 Effrenium voratum | reverse complement strand
GCAGAACCGGAAGAGGATCTACATCATGGGCGCCAGGAGGTCCACGCGCAAGGGTGTGAAAACCAGAAAACCAAATATGGTCCACCCGCTGCCTGAAAGCAAGTTCGCTTGCCTGGACGACTTCTTGGAGAAGGGGCTTCCCAAGGTGGACATCAAGAAGCTTTGCAAAACCAAGCGGAACAACATTTTGGCAGGAAGGAAGAAGCTCAAGGCGAAGGGTGTTTGGAATCTGGACAGGGACATCATCGACGCAGGAGCCGGGAAAAAAATCCGGCAGGTCACCTCGGGCTATGTTCCCACAATCACATGCGCACGAGCCTCCGGCGACAACTTCTGGCTCGACAACGATTCTTGTCCAAACCAGATTTAGCGAGTGCAAATAATCAAGTGTGGCGAGTTGCCCAGCCCGCAGCCCGCTTACAGCCTGTGCTAAGGAAAGTCGCTTTCTCAGCCTCAAAAAGCTGGCGGCTTTGCAGGGATTCCACAACTTCCGCTGGCCCAAAAGTGTGTCCCGCGCCAAGAGAGGCAAAATGGTGGGCAACGCCATGTCGGTTCCTGTCCTGAGGGAGGCAATGAGGGCGGTGCTCACGGCAGCTAGGTTGATCCGCTGGGCCTAGTAACTGTGGAGCCACAGTTTTTAAGACAAGAGCTGCTCCTGTTTAATTTGCTGGGACGCTGGCCCTGCTTTGGGTTGGTGCTCCGCGACTGCAACAATTGACCGGGGTAAACAAAAAAGGATCAAATTCGACTTTTCACAGAGCGTGGCCCGTGCTTTCAGATTAAGGCTCATCCGCAGTTTTCAGATTAAGGTTCATCCGCAGTGTTTTTTATTTGAGGCCCCGGTGCCAGCTGCGTAACCGCAGCGAGGTGCAGACTGCTATGGTTCAATCAACATCCTCGGCAAGCTCAACCCCGGACTTCCCACTACGATGACGCGAGGAAGGCTTGGGAACTCATTGTGGGGCGCGGGCCTCAGTAATAGAGATGCCATCAGTCAGTACTGCGCTGCTGCTCAGGACGGATCTTTTCAGGGACCTTGAGTCAATGAAGCCCTTAACGATCGAGGAGGGCGGTCGTCAAGACCCCTTCGACAATCGCAAGTTGCAGTCCATGATGGAGGCCTGGAAGGAGGGAGATTCCACTACTGACCAGTACATTGCAGGCGGCAATGTAGCGTGGGTTAGCTGGTCATGGTCTTCGACTGCAAGTGTGCCAGTGTACAAGAGCAGCGTAAAGTGGATCATGCGCGCCACGTACAAGACGCCCCAGCCTATAAATTTGGCGGTGGCAGTGGATGACTTGTTTATGGACCAGAAAAATGGGCAAATGAAGAGGATCAGTCCGGAGGAGGGCCATCACGCCTTTCTTCATCTTGGCTACGCGAGGATTTTTCAGGACATACAGCCGCCGCTGTCTTGGTCTCCAGTTATGTCATTGCACAAGCGTTGAGTTACAGTGCAGGAATGGAGAACTAAGGGGATGTTCTCATTTATCGATTGCTGCTTGAAGTCTGGTTGAATGAGTTCTGGGAAGCGGCTGCTGTGCTGAGGATGTTGGGGCCAGCTACGAGACCATGTACTACAGCCCTGTGCAACGCATCTTTCAAATAGTGTCCTTCAAGTTGAATCACGAATCAGCTTCCAAGACCAAGCTGACGACTAAGAAGCTTTTCGAGATCTTGTCTGCCAACTTGACGGTGACAATCGGGGGAGGCAGTGACGCAGTCCTTCCTCAAAGTCTTGATGGCTCTGTGGAATTCCTTGCTGAGCGACACTTCTTTCCGAGAGGAAGTCCTGCTTTCTGAGGAGCTCTTCGGAAAGCGAAGTCCCATCAAGTCCATATATGTTTTGCGAGACCTTGCCACTGCTTGCAAGAAGCAACCGCCTTGCGTGTAGTGGGTGTTCGATGCCCTCATGGATGCGGCGTTGAACAAAACCTTCAAGCAAGGCGAGCTCAACCCCCAGGCGTTGGCCGGCAAGAACCCCCGTGGGATAATTCCAAAGGGCCTGACTCCTAGCACTGCTGCTTTTTTCTTAGGTTTTGCCTTGATTGATGGGGGCGCACTGCTTCTGAGGCTGTTGCATATGTGGGCATGGAAGTATGTCCTGAAAGATGAGATCCTGGACATGCTGTTGGCTCACAAGAGCCTGCCATGTGAGGACGCAAAACGCATCCGGGAAAAGCCTTCTCTTCTCGCGGGAGACGCTCGACAATATCCCTGACAATGAACTTGACCCTAGCATTTTGACTGCAATTGATGATTCAAGTGTCGCCCATGACATTGTAATGATCTGGACATGGCGCCGAGCAAATCCGTGAAAGTCGTGGCCAACAAATCGTGGCTGGGGCGCTGCAGCCAGCCAGTCAAGAGGCTGCGGAATTTCTGGCAGATCTCATTTACACCAAGAAGTACGACGAGAAGGTGAAGAGCGTGTTGCACACCAACTTTGACGTGAATGCCCTTCTCGAGCGCGAGGTGCTCAAGCCCATCTGTGACAAGCTAACCAAGAAAGCCGACAAAACGGCTGCGGCAACGCAGGCGGAGTCAGCGGACGAAGGTGTGTTGGATGACGCCGCCCTTGTGAAAGCCGCCATCCGCCTTTCAGAGCACAATGAAGCCAAGGCAACTGAGGCTGTCCATGCAGTTGAAGCTCTGAAGACTGAAGACAAAGAGTTTCTGCTAGAAACTGAGACAACCGCCAAGGACCTTGTCAATTCCCTTTTGCAGGTCGCGGTGGCTGACCAAGAGATTGACAAACTCATCCTTGCTTTGTCGAAGGTGGAATTCCTAACCACGCGAAGCCAGGAGGGTTCCCAACTTTTCATTTGGGACGTTGAGCAGGCAGGAGAGCATAAAACCGACGCTCGGAGGTCACCCCCTCCGTTTCAGAAAGAACACTTCGAGAAAGTGGTCAAGGGCGTGCTTTTTGCACGAAACAGGCAATCCACTTTGACCTTTGACGACTCGGACGGGCCGCCTCCCCCAGACGCTTCGGATGAGTTGCCTAGCTTATTAGATAAACACAGGATGCGTGCGCCGTCCATGCGTTGCTCATCTTAGGTTCTTGTTCTTTGACGGAGGCCGGTCAGGCCTGCATTCTCATTGGAACAACCTGTTCAAAGGCATCGGCGTGACTAAGATGTGGAATTTAATCCACACTGAGGCCTCGACAACTGCGAACAGGAAGGCCAGGAATCTGTCAGGGACGGCGATTGAGCGTGGGGCCAGGGCCTCAGCGTTTTAATGTGATTTCCTCGGAGGCGCGGGGGCTGATAATGAGGTCAACGTGATTAACTTGGCAGAAATGGTCTTGGTGACCACCACGGATGTGCAAAAGCTGCAAGCTATCACGGGAAGCCGGAAGAACCTACATTTTGAGGGGACCGTGTGTTCAGATGCTGCGCCTTGGATAAACCAAACAGTGCGCGGGTGTTTGGCGCGCTCAGCTTGCGCCCCTTGTTTGCGTGCGAGTTTCTGAGGTCTACGGGGTCCCCCGGCATGATTTGGCAGGGCTGACAAGGCTGGCACCTGTGTTCAAGCACGAGTTGCTTGGAAGCGTCCGCGTGGCTGGTGCACCGAACAACCAACAGCGAACAGATGGAAGTGCAAAGGACAACGTGGCAGGAGAACCGATCACTTGGAATCCAAGGCATTCGCACATGATCGAGGAATTGTTGCACCGGTATCGGCCACGGGCTGTCACACTCATGACAGCAGCAGAGCCTGCGACAGCCAGCGTGATTTTGACTCCAGTGACAGCAATTTGCTCCTTGGCTGCATCGCAGTTTGATGTCCTTTTGCTCGAGTTTGGTTCTGGTGTCCAAGAAGAGCACGCCAGGCTTCTCACAAAAGCACGCCAAGTGGTTCAAGGCCCAGGTCTGCACACAGCTCCTCGCGGCGATGACTGACCCTGCCAACGACAAGAATTTCAACGCAAAGCTGGGAAAACTTTTGCACCTTCCGCATGCGCAGAGCAGCAGCACCCCTGAGCCTTCCACGTCCACGGTGACAGGCAAGAAGCGAAAGTCGCGGGGAGGTGCCAACGCAAAGCCGAAGCCAAAGAAGGCTGCAAAGATGAAGGCGGCTCTGAAGAAGAAGTCGGAGAAGGATCTGATTGCAGAAGACGAAGAAGACGAAGAAATTGAAGATGAAGAGGACGTCGAGGAGGAGAATCTGAGTGAAGACTCTGTGGGTAGTGATGACTAAACAAACTGTGGTGCCACAGTTTGTGCATTCTTTTGTTTAGCAAGCGCATGACAATAATGATGATAGCGGGACATGTCTGTTGGCAGCGAAGCAATCACAGACCCAGGGCAGATTGCAGTTCGGAGCGCTGGGAGGAAAATGGGATAAACACGCTGCTGCAATTGTGAGTGTCCTGTCTTTTGAACTGACAGTGCACGGAGAACCATTTGCAGTCCACGACCTGTGCTCTTGAGCAGTTTGCGCAAACTGCTCATGAGCCCCTCAAGCCAGTAAGTAGCATTGCCATTCATGAGCGGCGGCATTGAAGAAGGTTCTTTTTCCCGAGCCTGAGGAAGAACGACAATTGCGATGAGCCTGACTCTGGCAACGAGGAGGCTCAGCCTTCCATCGAGCAGCTCTTCGGCGAGGCGGGGGGATGGGATGATTCTGATGAGCCGGAGGACGAGAACGAAGTTATGAATGAAGAAGAAGAAGCAGAAGAAGAAGAAGACAAAGACGCAGGAGAAGATCCTCCATGTCCAGTAGCGAAGGCCAAAGCCAAGGCCAAAGCCAAGGCCAAGGCCAAAGCCAAGGCCAAAGCCAAGGCCAAGAAAGAGCCCAAAGCCAAGGCCAAGGTCAAAGCCAAGGCCAAAGCCAAAGGCAAGGCCAAAGCCAAGGGCGCGTCAAAGAAAACCACAAATTATGAAAATACCCGAAAAGCTTTCTTTGACAACGCCTGGATAGTAATGCTGCCCGGAACACCTGGCTTCAGAGCACAGAGAGGAAGAATGCGATAGCTTCAATGCCAAGTCCTGAGAGAAGGCAACGCAAATTTGTGAAACCTCCTCCCGCTGATGATGTAAACTAGACCTTGTGGCAATGTCTGCTGCGGGCGCGCAGCAGACCATGGCACCGCGCGATGGGCAAAGAAACAAAAGAGCAAGCATTGCGTGTTGGACCTTGCAAGTTGCGACTGTCCTTGAAAGTTGCGATGTTGTTGATTGATGTTATTGCCCTGCAGCTGTTTTCGCTTCACATCTAGGCAACTGCGCGTCAGTCCCACTTCCCACAGACAATACTGTGCTACCACAGTACTTATGTCGTCATGGTTGGACGGCATGGGCAGTCAGGAGGCACGGTTTCAGCCAGGCGACCACGCTTGCTTGGTGACGTGGAAGTCCAGCTTCTTCCCGCTCTATCAGCTTCATTCGGAGATACTGGAAAAGTTGGAGCAAGCCATCGTGTTTCGCAAAGGGAGCCCCATCTGCATGGAGGAGTTCAGGGATCTGCGAGTGTTCATTCATGTGAACAGCGACAGAGGAAACTGCAGACTGGTGCAATCACGAAACTCGCACTTCCTCAGTGCAGCAGTGGATCGAGCATCGGCCTTGGGTTCAGCTGGTGCAAGGGCCCACGAAGAACCTGATATGTGCCATCAACGAGTACAAGTGGAAGCATTATCAGTTGCGGTGTGTGGTGTATGACATTCAACGTGCCCCTTTCCCATGCTTCCTGGGAGCAGCGCTTCTTGATTTGGGGCTGGCAGGACGAGCTCGATCGCGTGCCTGACCTGGTTGAGTGGTCCCAGGACTATTCCTCGATACTTTGCCTGCCAATCAGTGACCCCGTGCCAAAACCACGGGTGATGCTGAAGGCCCTTCACAGACGAGACGTTGACATGATTCGCAGGTTCATGCCCCTTTCTCTCTTTCCTGGCAACGCCATCTGGCATCGTGATGACATCGAGCAGATGACTGCAGTACAGCATGAATCTGATGCAGAAGGAGAGGACGCTGACATGCAGGTTCAGGATTCGGAGTTTCTATTGGTCGACACCGCCGACCAGGTCCCTGGCACCAAGTTCGATCAAATTGGCCGTGTCCAAGTTGGACCCCTCATCAAGAATTCGCCATGGCGCCAAGATCAGCGCGCAAATCAGCGTGCTGCCGCCAGCTGCGGAAACGCAGCTGGAACTTCAAACCCAGTCACTGTGTTCTCCTCTGAGTAGAGACTGAGACAGGCCCGCCGCCAGCCACAACGTACAGTGTTTTTGAGGCTGAAGTTGTGTGGCCTTGGATTGAAAAAAATGCATCGAGCCACGGAGTGTGGTGTTCGCATGTGCATGAGCACTGCTAGGCTTTGTTGTGGTGTGAGCGCACGGGCATTGCTGCTGCTTGTCGTCCTGCCCTTGACTTGCATCGCCGCAGTCATTAAGGCCCGAGTTTTGCCGAAGGTTTCCAAACATTCTTCGTGAACACGCCACCACCACGAGCGCATCGGTGATTGCTAGCAGTCGGGCTGACCTTACGCGAATAAACGGAAAACAAATGTAATTCAGTTATAAGAAATTTAAGAGTGATAGAAACCACCACCACCCCACACACCACATCCCACCTTACACATTAGAATTAACGTAGAGAAAAACAAAAATTTTAATTCTAAAGAAATTATAAAGTCCGGAAACGCAAGAACAAGCGTGACTAGCAGATCGGGTACGTGGGACAACTTAGCCGGAGGGACACGGCCAGACTTGCGGAGCATTCTGCAGCAGAAGGAGCGGCTTGGAAACATTTTGATGAAGTATTACCCCACGCTCCTCCATTTACCTGCGGATGCCATGCCTGAGACACTGCCTGTTGGCAACCATTCCTACACGGTCAAGCCTGCAGGATGCTGCAAGATTATGGTTAAGCTGGACAACTCAAGCTTTGTGGTGAAAGGCCTTGGACAATCACAGAAGTTTGGCTTCGGGATGAAGTTCTACGTGGGGAGTGCCGACGATTTGCCACTGAGTGAGCGAGTTATGCCAGGGCTTGTCGCAGTGGCTTGGGCAGAGGCCGAGGTCCTGGCAAGGAAGTGGCAGCAGAAGAAAGATTCCGAGCAACCTGATGTCTCGCCCAGCTGCGATGCAACAACTGAGCCATCCCCCAAGGATGCCTCTTCCGGAAGCGAAACAACACTGGCTTGGGAGCAGTTCAGCCCTGATCGACTTGGACTCCAGTACAGATTGGATCAGGTGTTCAAACAACTGCGCCCCCGCAGTTGGATGCCTTGCTGTTTTCCCAAACGGTGGTTTTTGCAAGCTGCAATTGCTGCTTGCTTCTTAGTAGCAACATGGTCGGGGAGACATGCAATTGACATGTCGCGGGGAAAGCTGAGAGTGTGAAAAAGGAGCCCGCATGAGTTTCAACAGCCACTGCGTGTTCATGTGTTTCTCAGACCTTCCACATCACAAGGCCAGCCATGCCTGCCAGAGGCGCCAGAGCTCCTTTCGGCAATTGAACTGCTGAAGGGTGCGAGGGTCACTCTGCGCAAAAGATGGGGGCAGGCGGGATTTGAATCCGCGACCTCCCTACCAACTGCGGGTCCGCAGGTTGGTTCGGGCGCGCTGCCATTGCGCCACTGTCCCTTGCTCCCTCTGTGGCAACTTCGGGGCCTGAATCCGGCCCAAATTTTGAACAAGTCTTCGGAGCCAACACGAATAGTTTTTCCAGCTTGAAAACAATTTAGAGCTTGAACCCGGGGCCCAAATGGAACAGCTTTTCGGGGCCCGAATCCGGGACCCGAATGGTATACGACTTTTCGGGGCCCGAATCGGGGCCCGAATCAAACGACTTTTCGGGGCCCGAATCCGGGACCCGAATGGAACAGCTTTTCGGGGCCCGAATTGGGGCCCGAATCGAACAACTTTTCCGTGCCCGGGGCTCGTGGCTGTGCATGTTTCTCTAGGGGCTCTTTGGAGGCCACCGTTTCAATCTGCACATTTGTGTCCACCAGCCATCTTTTCGGGGCTCGAATTGTATACGACTTTTCGGGGCCCGAATCCGGGACCCGAATGGAACAGCTTTTCGGGGCCCGAATCGGGGCCCGAATCAAACAACTTTTCGGGGCCCGGGGCTCTTGGCTGTGGATGTTTCTCCAGGGACTCTTTGGATGCCACTGTTTCAATCTGCACATTTGTGTCCACCAGCCATCTTTTCGGAGCCCGAATGGTATACGACTTTTCGGGGCCCGAATCCAGGACCCGAATGGAACAGCTTTTCGGGGCCCGAATCGGGGCCCGAATCGAACGACTTTTCGGGCCGGGGCTCTTGGCTGTGGATGTTTCTCCAGGGGCTCTTTGGAGGCCACCGTTTCAATCTGCACATTTGTGTCCACCAGCCATCTTTTCGGGGCTCGCATGGTATACGACTTTTCGGGGCCCGAATCCGGGACCCGAATGGAACAGCTTTTCGGGGCCCGAATCGGGGCCCGAATCGAACAACTTTTCGGGGCCCGGGGCTCTTGGCTGTGGATGTTCCTCCAGGGGCTCTTTGGAGGCCACCGTTTCTATCTGCACATTTGTGTCCACCAGCCATCTTTTCGGGGCCCGAATGGAATGACTTTTTGGGGCCCGAGCCCAGTGCCCGAATGGTAGTTTTTTTCTTGTGGTGCTTGAATACTTTGTGCAAGTTGGACTTTTTTGTTTTTTGGGGATCTAAAGCTTGACTTGCCGGTAGTTGAACCTTTCGACCATTGACAAACTCTTATGGGCCAGCATTGAAAAGATCTGGGCATGGGGTGGACTCTCGCTACTTTCTTTGTCAAGCTCCAGCCGCCTGACTTCACGTCGCCGTTGCCAAAGGGGGCGTGCCATGGTTGTGAGAATAAAGAGCGAGCTGGGGGAGATGAAGAACACCAAGAAGCTGCAGGCCGACCCCGTGAATGTCAAAACTGCAAATAAGAGACGGCAGCTTGGAATAACAGTTCAGTCAATAATTGTAGTATGTGTTTTATTATCTCTTCAACTGTGTTCTTGAGCCTGCCCAAAACATCTTTGCAAACTGCACTGGGCCAGGTACGAGAACAGCCGGCGCTGCAACATCCGTGTGCGACTCACCAAGGAAGAAGTACTGAATCTCCAAAACCATGATGAGTTGCTTGCTGAAGTAGATCGGCTGCGGCTGGACACTGACTCCATGAAGAAAGAATAGGATTTCTGGACCAAAAGCACTACCATGGGTGCACGGGACTGGTGTGACCGTCTCCGCCAGGCTGAGCAGAAATTCCGTGAAGCAGCTGAAAAGAACGCGCGGCTTGAAGAGGCCCTGCGTGATTTAAACAGCAAGTTGGACCAGCTTGCGCTTATGACAAACTGCGCTCGCGCAGTTTGTTTTGAGGCGAAAGCAGCCAGCGCCAGTGCCTGAGGCAAACCTGGCAGCTGCCATATGACGGGGTCTCACAGGCGCTGTCCAGCTGTATCTCTTTTCCATTGGCATGGGGCAATGCCGGAAAAAAAGAGAGCATCTTGCGTGTGCACAGCCTTTTTGCTTCGGCAAACTCGCTGCTAAGTGCCCACGATATGTAACTCAGATAGGCTGCCAGAGTTGCATGTTCTAGCCCAGCGAGCCCGCCACAGGATGGAATTCAAGAGGGTGCCTTTCCGGCTCTCTTTGACGTGCTTCTTTGGGTGTCCTTTTGCCATCTGCGCAAAAATGCACATAAACGTCGCGAAGCTACAGCCGAGCCGCTGATTCACAAGCGCACCAATCGACGAGTCACAGAGCGCACTAACGCAAAAAATTCTTCCGCCCCCCCACCGCCCCATCCCGGATCCCCAGAGATTCCTTCTGGCCCAAAAACCACGCTCGCTCCGAGATAACGATTGTTTTGACAACAAAACCGTACAATCGCGCGCCACGCGAAAAAACAAGTTTTCGGTTCCAAAAAGCAAGAACAAAAATAGTGCAGAAAAACATGTCCTTTATACGGCAACCGCCCCCCACCAGATTGTTGGGTGCAATTTCCAGGCATAGCTCCATAGGCATCAATGGCTTTGGCAGCTTCCATGGTAGAAGGGGCCAAACCAAGTTCCGCGAATAAAGCTTGCTCAGCGTTTTCATCCTTAACATTGTTCCCCTGAAAAACAGTCCTTCCCTTAAACTTGCGAAGAGGGTTTCCCTTTTGAAGTTCACTCCCTTTTTCAACGCAGATTTCAATCATTTTGCCAACGTGGACCTTTTCACTCCTTCTTGGCTTCCCTGACCACTTGCGACCACTCACGCACGGTATTATAGTCCCATGCGCCCTTACTTTCAAGGTTGTGCCACTCCACGTCAATGGACTTTTGAGCATCAGCATTGCTCTCAATCTCTTTCCGCCCCACCGGTCTAGCAACCATTGCATGAATAACGGGGTGCAGGTGAGCCTGAAGAACTTTGCATCGATGTTGTCCAACTTCGGGATTCGCTGAAAGTGCAGGCATAACCACGCCATCCAACGCATCCTCAACAGTTTTCTCTTTAGAGTGGTTCCCAACGCAAGGCGCAACAGGCATAAGAGGAATGCTTGAAAATTCATCCTCCAATCCATTGTAAACTGCAGTGGTCGCCGGCCTAGCCTTGGAGGAAGAAGCTTCCGGGTCCTCGGAGACGGGCTCATCGGGGAAAGCCTTGCGAGCCTTCTCCCTTTCTTCTTTGATGATGGCAAGTCTCCTCTGTTTCATTGACATAGTTTTCCAAAGAAAAGGTGGAATACTATCGGGTTTGCTTGATCCCGAATACCTCCGAGCTTTCACACCCCCCGCATCGTAATGAGCACCTCCATCTGGAACAAGGGTGTCTTTGCTGGTCTTCAAATCGATGACTTTGACCATCTCATCCGACGCGGGTCACTTAGCTTTGATTAGCTTTCCGAGGTTTTCGGTGAGTTCCTGATCATCAACGATGTCCTCCTGACCTGGCATCTCTGCCGGCAAATCCTCCTCAAAGAGCGGCGCATCTAATGCAGCTGGATCAGGCGTTTCAGGAGCGTATTCGAGCCCTGGCATTACACCATTCATGTGCAATGAATGCCGCTCGACCATTGGAAAAGAGAATTCACCATCTGGACACTTGATCTGATTTACCCTCAGCGGAGCAATGGGTTGATCATAGTCCTTCTCCATCAAGTCCCGCAAAGGAATAACAAGACATTCATGACGCCAAAGAAAGTCAGGATGAATAGGATACCCCAGAAATATTCCAGCCCTGGAAGTGGGTTCAACTTCAAAGGCTTGTTGGGTCGATTCCTCGGGCCAGTCCAAAAGTTGACTTGGCAACCAAAAGCAAATATGGTCCAGGAAAATCTTCCCCAAAACGTACCTTCCAAGGTGAGTGATAATCTGGGTGGTCCGTGATGTTGCGCGCCATGCAGTAGTGTTTGGCCGCGTGTGGCCAATATGAATGGTGTAAACCAGCTTGTTCCAGGTTGGTCCTCGTGCCCTCGAGAATTGCCCTGACGTTCCTCTCAGCAATGGCATTCGTTTTGGAAATGGAGTTTGTACTTTGAACATGCTTCCATTCCAATCAGGAGCCCGATCACTGTAAAATATGTTCACGGATTCCCCGGCGCGGACAAAGTGTTTGAACGCCATCACACATTGATGAGAAGTTTTCCGTGCGGCTGGGTATACATAACGGAAATCAGTGGCAACATCTCGAACCACAAGAGCAACTCTAGATTGATCAATGCCGATTTCACGATCATCCGAAGTAATGAGATGGTCCGCCGTAAGGTGATCACCGAACTTCTTAGCTTCGACTTGTGTGGAGCCTCCCTTTTGTCTGGATGGATTCTTCGCCCTGTTACAAGTCTCGCAAAAGGGGTTCTTGGGAGTGTGACACATCAAGTGCTGAAGCGAGGTCGCCTCATCACGCAAAGCAGCTTCACCACGTTCGCGAGGAGCGTCCTTCTCTACGGCCTTAGACACAAACTCGGAAGCGATGACCTTAGGCGCATCTTCTGAGGAAATGTCATGGCATTCTTCAATGACCTCACCTTCCGGGTGGCTGATGGCATCTTCAAGCAAGAAATCATCGTTTCCCAATTTGTCCCCATCATCCTCATTGGTCACACACTTCCTCCACAGCTTCTGGTTCTTCGTCAATGACTAAAACATCGTCCTCGATTTCAATGGGAGCTGATGGCAAAGTCGTAACCTTTGGGATATTTTGTGATAAAGCTGGGTCTCTGAAGGGATGAATGGAACATTGTCTTTGACCTCGAGCTTGATGCGTGAACCATCCGGGAGTCTGAAATAAGGCCTGCTGTGTGCTCTCCAAACGAAGTCATATCCGTCTTTGAGACATCTCATACCCACGGACAACACGGATGGAGTTTTATCAAGAACATATGGCCGAACAACGCTATCGGTCTGTTTGATCTTGACATTGGCCTGCTCAGTACCGAAAATATTCCCATTGGCGGTGGAAAACTTCAGCGGTTGGGACGATTCGTAAATACTCTCCATCTCCGCGTCCGTTCTCGACAGCAAATCCTGAGCAGCGCCCGTATCCGCAATCCATGGAATGTGGGAAGAATCCAGTGGTAGATAAAGCAACAGCAGCATTTCCCTTTTTGGGGGAAATATCAGGCTTCTCTGGCTCGGCCGATAGGCCTGCGGGGATGCAGGAATCACAGCCGAAATCAGAGTCGCATTGAAACTTGCATGAAGTCTTCGTGCCGTTGAGCATGTCCTTCACCATTGATTCATGCATAGCACCGACAAGAGTTGCGTCCGAAACGGCTCTCTCATCGAATTTTGGAATGTAATTCACAGGAAATTCTTGTGCAAACCTTCTCGACGAGGCAGTGTAGGGCCAAAGCTCGCCGTCAGTCTCATAGTTCGCAATAGATGGGTAATCCGAGAATTGCACACACTTCTTGATACATGGCATACCCTGAAAAACATCATGATTCACACTAGGCAAGCAAGGATGCGAGGCGACCGAGTCGAAGGTCGCGGCGCGCACCATCGCCTGAAGGAGGCACACCGCTGCATTGCTGCCTTTTGACGATCGCGGAGACTTGAGGGATTGAGAACCCTTCGAATCTTTCGAATCCTGAGAAGAAGGCCTGCTACCCTTCTTCTTCTTTTTCTTGTCTCTCGGCGACGTCTTGGGGGTGTCTCCACTAGTGTTCTTGTCGGCTTTTGGGGCTGGAGCTGCCTTGGAAGTTGCGGGGTGCTGCCACGGGCAGTCTTTCCCTCCCTCGCATCTGTTCGCTTTGAAGAACTTGCACACCTGGGGCTTTGAACCAGGGGGACTCTGCGAACGATACTTCCTTGGGGTCTGAGGCCTTGATCCGCCCTTCTTGCCTTTCCCCTTACCTTTCGGTGCCTTCACATTTTCGAATCGGCAGTCTGAACCATAGGTGCTTTGGCCAGTTTGAAATTTCACACATACACCCTTAGGGATTCCAGGAACAGCAGGGTTGTTCGATGGAGTCCTGCCACGTCCCGTCGTGTTGCTCGACATAGCGTCCCGCATGTGAACAAGAATTTGTAGGAGTGCTTTTCCGTCCCTTCCTCAGCCCGCTCGTATTCATTGAGATCGTGACTGAGAGGCCGAAACTTTCGAATCTGGCGGTGGAACAGCGCGTCAAGGGTTTTCTCATTCTGCTCATTGCCCATCCCAGCGATGACCGTGTCCCACCTCGTCATGAAGTTCTTGAGGTCCTCGTTGATGAGCTGGACAGAGAGCAGGTCCTCGAAGTCGTAGATTGCACCATGTTTGATGTTCGTGCTGAAGTGCTTGTGAACCATCAAAAGAATCTGGCGTCCCCTCGCGTAGCGTTTTTCCTTTGCTTCTTGCTCTTTGAAAATGTCGACTTGTCGCGCGAGGTCGCCCTCCAGCATGTTCGTCAATGCCGATGCCAGCTTTGCGTCAAGATGAACAAACATTCCTGAATCACGAAGGACTTCAACAGTTTGACCTGGGATCCAAGTTGCCTCAATCCACTCAAATGCCTTCTCGGGTTGATCGGAGGTAGCAACAACAGCATCCCTAACTTTGATCCTCCAATTACGGTACTGTTCGGGCTTCGGGAATCGGGGAATCTGAATTCTGTCACCCTCCTTTACACGAACGCGTTCCGTTGTTGGATCGCTCGAATTACCTAAGTGCTTCAGTAGCTTTCGTCGAAACGATTCATCCGATGCAGTTGAAGTTGACGATGAAGATGACGAGGGAGAAGATGATGGATCTTGTCGCCTGCGTCGGCTACGGTCCTTCTTCTTCCTCTTCTTTTTCTTCTTCTTGTCCTTGTCACCTCCACCATCACCATCATCACCAGGCCAACCGTCTCCGGTAGCAGCATCGTCCACGCAACAGGTGAAGGAGATCGAGCACCAGACCGCCCAGTCCTCCCACGGTCGCTCCGAGATCGAAGCGATTCGGGGCCCTGACTGCCCAAAGCTTGTCCCTTCCTGATGAGCTCCCTGGCCACTTGGGAGTTTGCATGACTAGTCGGTTGATATTGCGAGGCGTCGTCATCGCCCGCGTGCTCATCAGGGGTGGGATGCACCTCAGTAGGAGATAGTCCAGGATCGCCATCCATGGCGTACAACTCTGTACAAAGAGCCGCTTACGGCTGATAACCTATAGAACGGGTTAAACAACCAGGAAGGGTCACCTATGAACCCTGCCTACAGCGCGCTTTTTCTTGAGCCATGCGCAGTCGGTACAACGAGGCTGCGCTACTGAGACACTCATGCATTGGGGTTTTAGATGGTTGATAAATACATCATGTTGTAAAATACAAAACCAGTATGCTATTGAAAATGACAAGTCAGAGGACCAAAAGAAACTTATCAGGAATCAAAGAAATCATTTTGTGGTAGGTGCAGCACTTTCGCACGATAAGAGATAAAGAAAAGAGAAAGATAAAGAGAAATACACATGGAGAAAAAGGAGAAAAAGAGAGAGAAAGAGAGAAAGAGAGAGAGAAAAAACAACTTCTTCGATTATCATTTTTGCAGAGTTCCCCAAGTAGCATTCTGACTTGCTGTTGGGTCTCACGCAAGCCTATTTGGATTTCCTGCGAAAAGTTTATGGCCGACTCGTGGCCATTTCTGATGTCAGCCCTAAGGTTCCGTAGCAGGGTTCTCTTTCTGTCTACCTGTTCGTTTTGGTCTAGGGTGCGTCAATCTCTGATTGAAAAAACCAACGGGGGAGGTTGGGGAGGTCAACGGGGGGGGGGAGCCCACCGGTGCAGACCAGTGCGCTCATCTCTAACATTAAAACCGGGGAGTTGGCCACATCGAAGCGGTGATTCAAAGGGTGCGTCCGCCGTCCGCCGATTCCCAAAACCGATATTGAGATGGTGCAAACGTCCTTCCTCTACTTCCTGTCTTCTTTCCTTTCCTTGACCTTGACCCCTTCCTTTCTTCCTTTCTTCCTTTCTTCCTTTCTTCCTTTCTTCCTTTCTTCCTTTCTTCCTTTCTTCCTTTCTTCCTTTCTTCCTTTCTTCTTTCCTTGATCCCTTGATTCCTTGATTCCTTGATTCCTTGATTCCTTGATTCCTTGATTCCTTCCTTCCTTCCTCCCCATGGGAACGAGAATAAGTTTTGTTTTGATCCCCAATAAGAATTGTTTTTGGTCCCTAGTAAGCTCTTGCTGCCCCTAATAAGTTTTTTCTGCCCATCCCATGCCAGTGAGGGCGCTGTTCAAGAAAATGAAGACCAGGAAAATCGCACAAAGCTGAAAGCAGCGCAGCCGCTGAAGACGAAGCGGTTCCTGAGTTTCCCGTTTCGCTGCCAAGTGCCTCTTGCTCAGCGCTGCCAGGACCACTCCACAGAGAAATTGGGGTCGATGTCGTTGGGCGTCTCTGCAAGAAAAAGCAACTATCTATGGCCCAGTCCCTCTGCCTGGCCAAGCGCAACCAGCAGCAACCTCGGATTTGAATTTGATGCCGACACTCGAATTGCACACTGGCCTAAGTCGTGGCCCAAGCGCCTTGATCGTTTCTATGATCCCGGCAGCTTCTGCGCCATCAAGTAGCGGGTGCAAAGTCAAGCTGGTGGCTGGAGTGTTTCTCTGTGCCTTGATTGGCCTGTGTGGCGCGCGCATACCTCCCCCTCAAAGAACATGGCATCGGCGCAGGGCTTGACTGGTCCAAGAGTTTTTTTTGCGCCCTTGAGCGCTGAACGCCCCGACAACATGCAACATGCATCTCCGCCCTCATGGACACTCTTTGGCACGCGAGCGAGTGAGTCTAGTCTTGGCCAAACAAAGCTTGCCCAGCAAGACGGGCCAGGGTTTTGCGAGCTAGGACTGAGACCCTTTGGGCCGCCTAGCGGTTGAAACGTCTGACTCCTCGGACTGCTGCCATGATCCAGTGCGACTCGGAGACATCGGCCCAGGGGAGCTGTTCTGCTCCTGCAAATCCGCCTCTCTTGCAGCCGCAGCGATCTTTTGCATGTCAACTGGCATAGGTGCCGAGGCCTGTCCGAAGGTTCCGATGGGCGCTGACAAGGAATATGTGCGCTTGTTCTTCCGATTCTTGTCCAGGTACAAGTGTCGGAATGCGTCTGAATTGATCATGTTCATCCTCCTGCTGTCTTTTTTGGAGTCCCTCGCGGGTGAAACCTTGGCTCAATTGGACCGATACATATACACACATATATATATATATATCTATATATTTACAAATCTATGTAAATTATATATATATTTAATTTAAATTGAAATGACCTAGAACATCAGACCACTCAGATCTGACCTAAGTTTGAGCCAAGACACCCCGCTACGATCTCTCCGGCTGCGATTCTGTTCAATCGGCAGCTCCATTTTCTTAACCTCAGTACGACGCACATCGATTGCAGCAAGACTCATGTGCTCACAAGCGTGCTGCAGGCCAGCCCTGAAATGGTGGGAATTGGAGCGATTTGTGCAGGGGGGGAGCCCCTGAAACGGTGTGGGTGCATGCTTTCAGCTTTCCTTCTGGTTTCCCTTTTAAAAAAAAACGCAAAGAAACGATTAGCCCGTGTGCGAAGACTCTTTGACTAGGCAGTTACGCGGAAGCCAAACAAGTGTTGCAAGCAACCCTTCTGCCAAAGGCTGCCCTGCAAAACTCCCAGAATCACTTCAAAGCCAATCCTGGAGCGCGAAACCTAGTTCATGGACTGACGCAAAGCTTGCATTGCCGGATTTTTTACGAACCGTGCTTCCCCTTCCTCCAAACCTTCGCGGTCCCGTGCGTCCCTGTGATGCGCCGTGCTCAGCTTTCACAAAACACAAAGCGAGCGAAGCCGGCAGAGCGAGGGCAGCCACTCTCACTCACTTGACACGGACCTTAACTCGGTTTGGCAAGCGGCTTCTTCCACAGACCTCGACAAGGACTCCATCCTCTCCAAGGCCATGTCTAACTTGGACACCGCCGCCTCCAACAAATGGTCCCACTTCCGGTCGTCCATCGGCCTGGCCCGCCGCGGCCTCAGATCGAATAAACAAACTCGAGGCCAAAGATCGCAGCCGGGGGGCTCCCTGTGCCACGGAAGGAGCCTAGCCTCTGATTTGTTTTGACCTTCTGGGGGAGAGAGAATGCCATGCCAAGCAACTCTTGCAACTTTTGAGCGTCCAGGGAAGCTTGAGGCTGTTCCAAGAATTCACCCAGTTCATTCATCACCTTGTCCTCAATAAAGTCGACCATTTGGCCAATTCCGCCCAATGAGACGGTTCGAGATGCTATGCCCTCTGCATCCTTCTCCTCGTGCTTCTGTGCTACTCTCTCATCGCTCATAACACTTGGGCTTTGAGGGACAGGCACCTGCTTGAATGCATGGAATTCATTTGCAAGCACCTCAACCCTCTCAGACAAGTGCTTGAAGCATTCCGTGGAAAGATCGTAGAGGTCCTCCTGCAAATGCATGGTCTGCAGCATGTTGTACTTGATGAACCGCGGGGCCGTTTTTGAGTCGTGCACCCAGCGGCTCAAAGGCCCGATGAATTCTGCAGCCTCGATCGTTCCAGAGCCATCAACGTCAATCATCTGAAAGAGTTGCTGCAAGTCGTTCTCATCGATGTCCATGACACGCAGTCGGCTTTGGAATGCTGCATCATTGCGGGCGCCTTCGATCAACTCTTCGAGTGTGAGTTGCCCGCTGCCATCGGCATCGATCCGTTGGAAAAGCTTCGTCAATGTCTTCTTGTCCACCTCAATGTCATCTTCCATCTCTTCTGCCAAAGAAAATACGTCATTCTGGCGTGCATCCGCAAATGTGTCGACAACAACAGCAACAATCAGGTTGAGAACTCCAAAGACTAAGGTTAGCAAAGCTCCGACAAAGATGAAGGCGGTGGCAGGATACTCTTCGATCACTGGCACTGCCAATTCACCCCAGCCGTCACCTGCGATGACTGTCTTGAACAGCAGCAAGTTTGCATGCATCACGGAGGAAAGGGCTCTGAGGCACTGTTCACAGCCGTCAAAGGTACCAATCTCCTCCTGCATCTGGAGCACGAGTGGCTGCACCATTTCAACCATCAGCATGGCCCATACCGTCATCACCAGGAAACAAAGCAGAAATGACCACGCCAGAGTTTTCAAACACGTCGCCATCATGGTTACCAGCTTGTGCAGCTCCCGTAAGGTGCGGATCTTCCGCAGCACGCGGATCAGTCGAAATATTCGGACCAGTCGAAATGCGCGGGTGACGTTTATGTGAATGCCGAGATCGGCCCTGTCCAGCAGCAGCATCTCCACGTAGCCACATAGCACAACCAGCGTGTCCAGCATGACCATCCAATCTTGCAAAAAACGAAGGCCCTTCACGTAGACCTGGAGGATAAGCTCGGCACTGTACAATAAAAGGCACATGTCCGAAAGCAGAATGAATCCAATAGGCGTCTCCAGTTGAGCCGCTCGTGAATCAATATCCCTACATGTGCAGTAAGCATCA
Organism: Effrenium voratum; assembly: GCA_963377175.1. NCBI lineage: Eukaryota > Dinophyceae > Suessiales > Symbiodiniaceae > Effrenium > Effrenium voratum. The sequence continues at coordinate 5,424 of CAUJNA010002720.1, read as the reverse complement.
ACGAAGACCACAATCACGATAAAATTGGCCAAGTAAACGCTCCTCAGGAATCTGGCGGCTACAACTCGAAATCTGTCACGGCATGTGCCGTCATCCCCTTCCGACAGGGCAGCCTTTGAGCGGATGAAATCCCCAGTCACTGCGACCCACGTGCGCTTTCGTGTCTCTGGCGACTTTGGCGGCGGCTCGGATTCCTGCGACATGGCGGCCAACCGGACTCAAACACTGCGAATGGGTGAAACTCACTCTGGCCAAAAGCTGCTTGCGGGCGATGCATTGTGCAACCTAGTGACGCAGCTTGCCATCTCAGAACCTGCGCAAATCGCGGCCTACGTGGGTATGTAAAATATTGGCAAATCAACTAACGCTAGTCTCAACCTGGGACAATGCTTGCCTCTCCGCCCTTCTGTTTGTGCTTGCGCGTGTGTGCGCGCGCACCATAGCGGCCTTCACGGGTGTGTCTCTCTGTCTCTCTGTGTGTGCGTGGTCTGCGCACGTGTGGGTTCGTGGCCCCGAATTTCCAGCGATTCGAGAACACTTGTCCAGTCTAGGCGTTGGACTGTGAAACTTGAGAGCCCCACGTTCGTGGGTCCTTGAAAAGACTCGTGACTCTATCTGCCGTCCAGTGTAGGCGAGGCATTCTCATGCGTGCTCACCCGGGAGCGCGCGTGCACGCTGCGGCGACGACCTTTCGGCACCGCCGAGACCGAGGCCGTGGGCGAGAGCGCCGGGGTGCTGCGGCCGGACTCTTTCGGCTCCCGTCCCCGGGCGCGGCTCAGCCAGTCTGCGAGGCTGTTGGAACCCGCCGGAGACTCCTTTATGGATGGACGTCGGTGTCCCATGTACATCTGCCGGAAGGCTTCGGGGTGCATCATCATCTTCTTGCCCACTTTGTGGGCATGGTCCGGGGACGTGTCTTCACCACGCTCACCACGTGGTGAAGCCGGGACCCGAAGCTTGACACCGCCATGAAGTAGCATAGTCATCTTGCCCTCAAGCTTTGCCATCGCAGAGTCTAGCAGTGCCTCAATCTCTCGGGCAGTCGCAGTTGTCGGACTCTTGAACACTGCACGCGCCTCAGCGTCGATGGGACTTGGACTCTTCTCGCTTTCCTTCGGAGACAATGGAGACATAAGCTGCTGCGAAGGAGTCGCTCTCGGAGGCTCCAGCTGAACGTCAGAGGAACGTGATGCCACTGAGCCGGGGCTGTTGCTGCCTGAGTTTTCCTCCTCCTCAGTCCTCGGAGTTGCGAAGCCATCGTTGGGCCCATGAGGCTCCAGACTCAGCAGCAATCGCACCTGTGACGCGAGATCGTCCACCCTGGTGGATAAGTTGCTGAAGCACTCCATGGAAAGGTCGTAGAGGTCCTCCTGCAGATGCATGGTCTGCAGCATGTTGTACTTGATGAAGCGGGGCGCCGTCTTGGAGTCGTGCGCCCAGCGGCTCAGAGGCCCGATGAATTCCGCCACTTCGATGGTGCCGGATTGATCCCCGTCGATCATGGAGAACAGCTGCTGCAGATCGTTCTCGTCGATGTCCATGACGCGCAGCCGGCTTTGGAAAGCTGCATCGTTTCGGGCGCCAGTCATCAGCTCTTCAAGCGTCAGCTGGCCACTTCCATCTATATCGATTCGTGCAAACAGCTTGGCGAGCGCTTTTTTGTCGTTCTCGATCTCGTCTTCCATCTCCTCTGCCAGATTTTCCACATCGTTCAGGCGTGCATCGGCAAATTGGTCCACCACAACGGCAACAATCAAGTTGAGCACTCCAAAAACCAGGGTTAACAAGGAGCCTACAAAAACAAAAGCAGTGGCGGGATAATGCTGTATGACTGGCACTGCCATTTGACCCCAGCTGTCACCCGCAATGACCGTCTTGAATAGCAGCAGGTTCGCGTCCATGACCGAGGACGTTGCTCGCAGGCACTGATCGCAGTCGGTGAAAATACCTTCCTGCTCATGCACCTCGTTCACAATCGGGTTGATAACTTCGACAATTAGCATAGCCCAACCAGTCATCACGATGAAGCAAAGCAGGAACGACCATAGCAATGCTCGGAAACATGTTGCCATCATCATGACAAGCTTGTGCAGTTCACGTAGGGGTCGGATCTTCTTGAGAAGGCGGATGAGCCGGAAAATGCGCACCAAGCGTAGTGCGCGCACCACTCCGATGTTAAAACTAAAGCCAGCTTCGATGGCGTCCATGATGATCTCCACCCAGCCGCAAACAACAATACCAATGTCCAGCAGCATGATCCAATCAAGCAGAGGGTTCCTGCTGGTGATCCACAGCAATCCCACCACCTCAAGAGTGTACAGCACCAAGCACACATTTGAGATGGCATTGTAAGCGGGAGGGGCTGTGACACCTGCAGCTCTTGCGTCAATGTCGTTGCAGGTGCAGAATGCATCCACAAGTACCACAAGTGCCATGATGTTGGCCAAATAGTAACTCCTCATAATGGCTTTTACACCTTGCACATGCCGAGCTCTGAACTCCAGCACCTCTTGTTCAGCTCCGTGTATGAAGCTCCCTGTGACGTGCACATGCTGCTTTCTGTTGCCTCCCCGCGAGGGGTGGGATGTTACGGCTGCGTCTGTTTGGGCAGCCTCCACGTGCTCATCATCCGACATCTGGACTTCAAGGCTTGATATTTGATGATTTGAGCCTGACCCTGCTGCGATCGATGTGCAAAATGCGCAAGCAAGGCACATCTTCGATTGAAAACCAGCAACTTGGAACCGAGTTGACGTAGCTACGACATGAAAAGCTCCATGCTGGTCACATCTGGTTTCAATAAAGGGAGACTGACTCGGACACGTGGAGCCCGGAACCCGTCGACTTCGAGCCTGCGAAGCACAGGGGCACCTGAAACACTCGCCGCACTTCGAGCCGCGTGGAGATGCGACTCAAGTCGAACAATCGTATAGACTGGCCCAGCGCGAGCGCCTGAAGTGCCAGCTTCAGAGCCACTCCATCGGAAAGGGGCGGAAGAGTTGAAGCGTGTGGCCGTGTCTCTCAAAAGCGCTCAACTCCACCCGAGTCGAATTGCAATTAAGATGCCGAGGTGACATGACAGCCGGGGCTGGGCCAGTGCAACTCGGCGAGGGCCCGTCTCCAACTCAACCGCATGGCAGGCGGAAGCAAGTGCTTTGTGTCACATGCGAAAGCCGACCTTGCATGCCAGAGAGTTGGCCAAATCTTGGGGCGTACAACCGGGAGGGATTGGGATACATTGGAAAGGATATGTGACTTGAGTCTCCGGCAATCATTCTGACCAAAGCCTTGTGAGTTCCGACTCATTCGCTTTCTGTGAAACGTCGGCATTTTTTTAGCGGCGCTTCAGGCCTGGCTCGACATGGCATCAACCACCAGAGCGAGCGATTGGGATGGCCTCAACGGCCTGCCACAGCTGCCGAAGCTTCGAGCGCAGCACCTCAGCGCCCAAGCGCGCACGAGGCTTCGCCGGGCGTTGACGGGCGCGCCAAGCCGCGCCTGCAGCTTGTGGCTGGCCTCCTGGCGCTCCTCTGTGACGGCCCGGCGGCCCAGTTGCACCGCCTGAGCGGCCGCTTGGCTCGCGTGGCTTGCGTGGCTCGGGTGCAGCGCCTCGTCTTGCTCGCGCAAGCGCCTGGAGCAAACTTAAATCTTTTTGCCATGTCGGACATGCTCGACATGCCTCCGTGCTTCGTCCAGCTGCTCCTGAGCTGCTCGCAGGTCCTGGCAAACTGCGAATCAGCCCCCCTCGCGCACTCGGTTTCGCTCGCTTTGCCGCGCGAAACCGCGCTTTTTCCCGCAGCATCACCCGGCGAGCCAGATGAGAATGCCAGTGAACAAGGCCGAAATGGCGAAGGGCAAGGCCAGATTCGAGAGCTTCTCCTCAAACGGCCCGAAGCGAAGCGCCAGCTGAAAAACCCACGGCCTTTCAGAGTGCAGCCTGGCGTCCATCGGAATTGTAGTGAAGCCAGACACATCCTGTGCGTTGGGCAGTTTCTTTTGGGGGCTCGACCTGGTTTGCAGCTGTGCAATTCTCAACTTGTTTTGATCGCCATGCTTCAGCACCCTGTGTTTCTTGCTGCTGTGACACTTTCAAATCAAGCGGTTCGCCAAGCTCGGAACAATCTTTCTTCTTTCTCTCTGTATCTCACCACTTTTCCCTGTCGGTGCAAACAGTTGCCAGTGAAGCCTCCATTGCTACTTTGTGCTGCTTGTGCGCACGTTGTTCAGATCCCCCCCCCTGTGTTCTGTTTTTCAGACCATTGATCTCCCGCAACATTTGGCTCAAGGCCCCTTTTGCATAATCACGACCATCCGAGCGTGAGGACAAAAGAGCCATTGCAGGCCGCTTACAGGATTATCCATCAAACAATCCACCAGGGACAATCCATCCTCCAATCATCCGTTACTGGCATATTGGACTCTCTCCAGGGACCAACAACCACAGGGTTCCAGTTCCCTCCGGGGATAGGCACCTGGGGCAGTGGGCCTCAATTTGTAGCGGAGCGGGTTTTCCGCAGAGATCCAAGGGAAGATGTCATCAGATGGAGAAGGCTTCATGGAAGCCTATACAAGTTCGGCAAAGCCGAGCTACACGGAGGAAACACTCAATTTATCGATGACCGCCAAGCAGCCGCCATCGTACGACGGAAAAGTCAGCTGGTTCAGGTATGAAGAACTCGTGGACGACTGGGTGACAATCACCACAGTAGAAGCAGCCAAGCGAGGTCCATTGCTTAAGAGCAGACTCACTGGAGATGCTTACATGTACAAGGCCGTCCTCCAAAATGACCTTTTGCAAGATCCTGATGAAGGAGTCAACTATTTCAAGAACACGCTGAAGAAGTACTTTTTGAAAGGTGCGACCAACGTGTATCTGTACACTCCTCAGTTTCTTCAACCCCAGAAGGCAGAACCAAGAGTTCCTCATTCTTACCTCAAAATTCATGAGACTGAAGGCAGCATGGATGGACCTGATGCCAATCTTTACGGCACAGTCTCCATCATTTCGACAGTCCGTACAGGACGCAAATGCAAGAACAGTTGCTCGACATCAGCAAGCAGCCGGTGCTCGAGCACCGCCTCCAGCCCTGCTAAATGAGGACGATCCTACGGTCCTCAGACAATATATCCAAGGAATGCAGGACAGACAGCGGGACGCATTTCCCTTCGGGGATAATCTCATTGCACAGCTTTTCATTATACAAAGTGAGTTGTCAGATCAACAAAGAGAACGACTCACAAGTGCAATGTCATTGAGGAACATCTCACTCGAGAATTATTCCTATGAGATGCTGAAGACACACTACCATGAACTCTTCATCACAACGAGGACATCGATCCAAGATCCATCCATCCGACCTCAAGGAGGCAGCCGAAGCAACACATTCTTCATCATCGAACAAGGTGAATATGAAGGAGAAGAAG
>CAUJNA010002719.1:0-24345 GCA_963377175.1 Effrenium voratum | reverse complement strand
TTATCACGGGGGCATTCGAGTCCGCTCCGACCAGCGGCGGGCACGCTGCACCTGCATCGCTTCCATTTCTTCGGATCATGCGTTCAACTTGCTCCTGCCAACGATCTTCGTAGGGAATACGCACCAGTTTGATTTAAGTTTCACGCGCGCGGCCAGGGCCAGATTTGACAGCCTCTTTGTCTGGAGAGAACGCTCGGCTTGGATGACACACCAGCTGATGCAGAGATATCTTGAGGTGCTAGCTGCTTTGCCGCGTGACAAGCCGCTGATACTGCTGTGTGACATGTGCCCTTCTCACTTGGGTTTGGACATTTTCACGTTCGCCCAAGCGCGGGGGGTTCGCACGGTCATGGTGCCGACCCATCTCACGTGCCTGTTACAGCCATTAGACGTTTGCGTCTTTCGATCTTTCCGGTGTGCTATCGAAAGACGGTGGAATGAAGCCCGCAGCAGGGCCCCGCAAGGTGAGTTGTCCAAGCTCGCCTGGCTGGAAGTGGTGGCTGGAGCCGTGCAGGCCGTGCTGCGTGAGAAGGAGTGGCGCCGTGCGTTTCTCACCACCGGCATCATGGAGAAGCAAGAGCATGTTGCCCGAAAATTGTTGCAGGCTTTGGGGTGGAAGCAGCTACCTGTGATAGCTCCTGGTCCACCAAGCTGTGGGCAAGCCTGCCAAATGTTTCCAAACCGACGGCTCTCTTTCAATGTCTCTGCCGTTGTCGAGTGGTCTGACATGCATTCGGTTCCAGCCGAGAATGTGCGAAGCCTGGACTGAAGGAAAATGAAGTCCGCAGTTACTTTGTAATGTGCATTTTGCAGGAGTTCTGCCAGCAATGTGATTTAGTGTTACTGGTTCTGTGGCCTTCTTTGGCCCACACATGGGTACCCTCGGTGTCCTGAATCCGGCCTGCGAGGAAATGTTTTTTCCCGGAAGCATTGCGAAGGGTTCTTCTTCTAAAAGCGGCTGCCAACTTCACCTGCCAACTTCTCATGCCAACTTGTCGAGAGTTACTTCACCTGCCAACTTCTCATGCCAACTTGTCGAGAGTTACTTCACCTGCCAACTTCTCACGCCAACTTGTCGAGAGTTACTTCACCTGCCTACTTCTCATGTCAACTTTTTGAGAGTTACTTCACCTGCCAACTTCTCATGCCAACTTGTCGAGAGTTACTTCACCTGCCTACTTCTCATGTCAACTTTTCGGCTGTTATCTCATTCTACTAAAAGCACAAGCTAATTTGTCGGGTGTTACTTCACTATCCTAAAAACACAAGCTAACTTTTCTGTTCTACCTTCACTTCTCGACTCTTAATTCTTCTTCTTTTTATGGCGGGGGTAGGCCCGACGGGAGCTTACGAAACGCACCCCTCTGCGGAGATCGTGCGTTTCGAAGCGCTCTCGCTGTGGCCCCGTGCGAATTTGTCTTGAGCCCGATGAACCCTCTGCGGAGATCGTGCGTGTCGAAGCGCTCTCGCTGCGGCGCCGTGCGAATTTGTCTTGAGCGCGGCGAACCCTCTGCGGAGATCGTGCGTGTCGAAGCGCTCTCGCTGTGGCGCCGTGCGAATTTGTCTTGACCTGGGCGAACCCTCTGCGGAGATCGTGCGTGTCGAAGCGCTCTCGCTGTGGCGCCGTGCGAATTTGTCTTGACCTTGGCGAACCCTCTGCGGAGATCCTGCGTGTCGAAGCGCTCTCGCTGTGGCCGTGCGAATTTGTCTTGACCTTGGCGAACCCTCTGCGGAGATCGTGCGTGTCGAAGCGCTCTCGCTGTGGCGCCGTGCGAATTTGTCTTGACCTTGGCGAACCCTCTGCGGAGATCGGGCGTGTCGAAGCGCTCTCGCTGTGGCGCCGTGCGAATTTGTCTTGACCTTGGCGAACCCTCTGCGGAGATCCTGCGTGTCGGATCGCTCTCGCTGTGGCGCCGTGCGCATCTGTCTTGAGCCCGACGAACCCTCTGCGGAGATCGTGCGTGTCGAAGCGCTCTCGCTGTGGCGCCGTGCGATTTTCTTGCTCGCGAAACGGCTTGTGGAAGTTGTCTCGTGGTGCGCGCGCCTGCTTTCGCAATCCCGCGGTCCCGGGTTCGATTCCCCCCTGGTCCGCGGCAGCTCCGGCTTGAAAATCGCAGCTTTTAAGTACAAACGTAGTACGCGGAGCGTGCTCCTGCAGCTCCGGCTGGAAAATCGCAACTTTTAAGTACAGACGTAGTACGCGGAGGCTGCTGCAGCTCCGGCTGGAAAATCGCACTTTTTAAGTACAGACGTAGTTCGCGGAGCGTGCTCCCGCAGCTCCGGCTGGAAAATCGCAACTTTTAGATACAAATGGCTGGAAAATCGCAACTGTAAATTGCAAATGTAGCACGCGGAGCGCCTCCGCCGCTCCAGCTTTTTGAGGGTTAATTACTTCACCTGCCAGTGTCTCATGCCGAAACTTCGAGAATTACTTCACCTGCCAGCTTCTCATGCCACCTTTTCGAGAGTTACTTCACCTGCCAACTTCTCGTGCCAACTTTTCGAGGAGTTACTTCACCTGCGAGCTTATCATGCCAACTTTTCGAGAGTTACTACACCTGCGAGCTTCTCATGCCAACTTTTCGAGAATTACTTTACCTTCCAACTTCTCATGCCAACTTTTCGAGAAATACTTTACCTGCCAACCTCTCGTGGCAACTTCACCTGCCAACTTTTCGAGAATTACTTCACCTGCCAACTTCTCATGCCAACTTTTCGAGAAATACTTTATCTGCCAACCTCTCGTGGCAACTTTTCCCAGCTTCTCATGCCAACTTTTCGAGAGGTACTTCACCTGCCAACATCGCCTGCCAACTTTTCGAGAGTTACTTCGCCTGCCAACTTCTCGCGCCAACTTTTCGAGAATTACTTCGCCTGCCAACTTCTCATGCTCACTTTTCGAAAGTTACTTCACCTGCCGGCTTCTCACGCCAACTTTTCGAGAGTTACTTCACGCGCCATCTTCTCGTGCCAACTTTTCGAGAATTACTTCACCTGCCAGCTTCTCACGCCAACTTTTCGAGAGTTACTTCACCTGCCAACTTCTCATGCCAACTCTTTGAGATTTATTTCACCTGCCAACTTCTCATGCCAACTTTTCTCTTGAGTTACTTCGCCTGCCAACTTCTCATGTCAACTTTGCGAGAATTACTTCACCCGCCAACTTTGCCAGCCAACTATTCGAGAGTTACTTAACCTGCCAGCTTCTCATGCCAACTTTTTGAGAATTGCTTCGCCTGCCAACTCCTCATGCTAACTTTGCGAGAGTTACCTCACCTGCATCAACTTGCCTCTATGCTTCCGGGCCACTCGTCGTCTAGTTTTCACCCCTTTTTTTGGGGGGGCGACAGTTTGAAGACTCCAAGACTCCAGACTGCTTCACGCGTTGTGCCGTCAAACCACAACACTTTTTTGGCGCTTGCTGAAAAAAACCGGCCTGCTTGTGCGTGGCAGGTGCTCAAGGCCGAATTGGAAGAGTTGCGGCAGCAGCGGGCCCACTTGCGACAGCAAATCAAGGTGAACCGTGCGCAAACCAAGGACGCCAACCGACGAAAGAAGAAGTTGTTGAAAGCTGCGCGGCAGCTGAATGTGGAGGACCTGAAGAGCTTGGTTGCGCTAAAAGCAGCGGACTGAAACAATTTTTTGTGTCGCCCTACAGTCGCTCCAAAGGAGCTGTCCGATGTTGCCTTCGGAAATGCTGTAGGGGTTGCTCGCACTACAACCCTTGTGGTGGTGACGTAGCTGTCAGCAGCGCAGCATCGTCGCTCTCCTCGGAGCCGTGGAAGCATGGTCGCTCATTTTGGGCATGCCAACGGGGTTGGACGGTCACTGAATTGAAGGTTTCCCTTACATGTTGATTTGGTTTCAGACATTTTCTTGGTCTATCCATTTTTCTGGGAAATGAAAAAGGGGAGTTTTACATATCTTCGCGATAACCGTCTACCCATTTGTCCAGGTAACGCGCACAGACACATCTGTCATGTTGAACACGCCTGCGTGTTGAGACACTCTTGGATATCGTTTCTTTTGTTTGCCGGATTTGGTTAACCACTGATTTCTTTTTCGATATGGATCGCGCAGTGATTAACCGATGGGCCCGCATCTAACAAGGAACTTTCAGAGTTTGTTGACAAATTTGATTCGTTTTTGACAGGATTTTGTTTGTCTCTGGTGTTTTTGAGCACATATTTTTGCGAAGCAGGTGTTAGAGAGTGGTTGTCAGACATGGTGCTGACCAACGCAATGCGCCAAACAGACCCCAAGGAATTTTGAGAGTTTGTTGACAAATTTCAGTTTTGGCGTTTTTGAGCACAGATTTTACGAAGCAAGTGTCAGAGAGAGTGGTTGTCAGACATAGTGCTTGTTGAACAAGCCCCATGTCTCTGACAACCACTGGGCCCGCAGAGCCCGACAAACATTGACCAACGCAATGCGCCAAACAGACCCCAAGCAATTTTGAGAGTTTGTTGGCCAATTTGATTTTTGGCGTTTTTGAGCACAGATTTTACGAAGCAAGTGTCACAGAGTGGTTGTCAGACATAGTGCTTGTTGAACAAGCCCCATGTCTCTGACAACCACTGGGCCCACAGAGCCCCACAAACATTGACCAACGCAATGCGCCAAACAGACCCCAAGCCATTTTTGAGAGTTTGTTGACCAATTGGTTTTGGGCGTTTTTGAGCACAGATTGTACGAAGCAAGTGTCAGAGTGGTTGTCAGACATGGTGCTTGTTGAAATTTTTTTGGCATTTATGCCCACAGATTTTACGAAGCGAGTGTCAGAGAGTGGTTGTCAGACATGGTGCTTGTTGAACAAGCCCCAGGTCTCTGACAACCACTGGGCCAACAGAGCCCCACGAACACCACAGACACCAGATAACTGGGAACCGGCTGCCTGGCAACAATCTTTGAGATGTGGGGCGAGTGGAACTGTTCGAAAGCAGTTGGTCCCAGTGTTTTTTGTTGGGGTCTGTGGGCCCATTGGCAGTCACAAATGTTGTGTGAGCCCCTCGGTCACCAAAGAGTCTCACGAAACATTGTGTCTCATTAGGGGTCTCTTGGCTCCGTTGTTTGTGTCACAGACCCCCACAGACACCAGATAGCTGGCAACAATCTTTGAGATGTGGGGGGAGTGGAACTGTTCGAAAGCAGTTGGTCCCAGTGTTTTTTGTTGGGGTCTGTGGGCCCATTGGCAGTCACAATTGTTGTGTGAGCCCCTTGGTCACCAAAGAGTCTCACGAAACATTGTGTCTCAGTGACTGGCTGTTTTTGGGGGTCTCTTGGCTCCGTTGTTTGTGTCACAGACCCCCACAGACACCAGATAGCTGGGAACCGGCTGCCTGGCAACAAGCTTTGGGAGCAGTTGGTCCCAGTGTTTTTTGTTGGGGTCTGTGGGCCCATTGGCAGTCACAAATGTTGTGTGAGCCCCTCGGTCACCAAAGAGTCTCACGAAACATTGTGTCTCATTAGGGGTCTCTTGGCTCCGTTGTTTGTGTCACAGACCCCCACAGCACCAGATAGCTTGGGGCAACAATCTTTGAGATGTGGGGGGTGTGGAATGTTCGAAAGCAGTGGGATCCCAGTTTTTTTTGGTGTTTTTGGTTGGGGTCTGTGGGGGGGGCCCCCCCCCGGGGTTGGGGGTGTGGGGGCGGGCCCCCCCCCGCCCCCCCCCCCCCGGGTGGGGGAGGGCCCATTGGCAGTCACAATTGTTGTGTGAGCCCCTCGGTCACCACAGAGTCTCACGAAACATTGTGTCTCAGCGACTGGCTGTTTTTAGGGGTCTCTGGGCTCCGTTGTTTGTGTCACAGACCCCCACAGACACCAGATAGCTGGGAACCGGCTGCCTGGCAACAATCTTTGGGATGTGGGGCGAGTGGAACTGTTCGAAAGCAGTTGGTAGCAGTATTTTTTGTTGGGGTCTGTGGGCCCATTGGCAGTCACAATTGTTGTGTGAGCCCCTTGGTCACCACAGGGTCTCTCGAAACATTGTGTCTCAGAGACTGGCTGCTTTTAGGGTCTCTGGGTTCCGTGTTTGCATGGGGTTGCAGGGCTTGTGAACTAGCATTGTGGGTCGCCTTTCCTCTACACCCCCCCCCCCCATACAATGGCCCGTTCCATTCCTTGCACCCGGGGTCCATTCCTTGCATCCGGGGACTGGGGGGGATTTTATTTTGTATTTCTCAAACGCCGGAAAAGGCATCCGGGCCCTTTTTTGGGGGAGTTTTGCCATCCGGGGCAAAGTCGGGCACTGGGTTTCGCGCATCCGCGTGTGCATCCGGGCTCATCCGGGCCGCTCTGTCCGGCCGTTTTGTAGCTTGCTCAACCTTCCTGGTTTCGCTCTGTGCTTCGGTCCGCTTTTGCAGAGAGCCATGTTGGTGGCGCACGAAGCGGCGCCAGAAGATTTAGAAGCAGCTCTCGAGACTTTGATGTTGGAGGTCGAAGGCGCCTTGCGAGACGAAGTTTTGTTTGCGGAGGCCACGCCACGTCCATTGCCAATCCAAGCCTTTGATGTTGCTGGGGCGCCGCCCCGACGAAGGCGCCGCATTGATTGGGCCAGCAAGGCCCCGCCTTGGACATTGCCTTCTGGAGCTGATGGTTTCGTAGCCGCGTTGTCACATCGTGAGCGATCCGCCCTGCGGGACCAGTGGTGCATCCGGCTGTTGCGGGAGTCGCCAGACTTAAAGCAGAATGGGTACAATGCTGGTTTGGCCCACGCCAAGCAGTTGTGGGCATCCATGTCACCAGAGCACACTGTTGGCTGGCTAGCGCACCTGACAGACAGCGCTTTTCCAGCGCCACCTTTGCCATGTTTGTCAAACAGCCAGCGAACGCGTTGCGACCCAGTTTCTCCTGCGGCAGCCGGTGTGTCCGATGATGGGAAGGATGAACGTCTCCATGGTTACTTGCTCACATACAATGGTGCGTGGGGCGCGCAAGATCCAGACGCTGCTGCTTTGGCCCAGATGCAAGGCTCCGAAGGTGAGTTGGTAGCTGCTGTCGAAGCTTCGACCTTTTACCAAGACTTGTGGCATGCGTTTGTTGCCCATATTTACACTGTTGCGGAAGGGCAGGGCTGGGTGCATGTGTCATGCAAGATGGAATTGAGTTTGAAGAGAAGCAAGCGACACAATTTGGTGCATTTCCACGTGGCAGTTTCTACCCCAGACAAAGCCTTGCCAGTTCGCCGTTGCCCTTATGCCGTCTTCGGAGGGTTCTCTGTATAGCATTCTGGCCTCGGATTCTGATTGGCGAACTCGTTGATTGTGTTCGCTTTTTTTTTGGGTTTTTTTTTCTCTGTTATTCTATGATTTGTTTTCTTTTTTCTTGTTTTTATTGTCTTTTTTTTTTGTTTTTTTGGTTTTTTTGTTTTTTGTTGTTTATTTTTTTTTTTTTTGGGCGTTTCGGGGCTCCTGCCCGCATGTGCGTGGGACCAAAGGTCGCGGCAAAGCTCTTCAGCGTCAGCTGGACGCAGCCCATTATTATGTACAGGCCCCGAAATATGGATCGGTCTTCTGTCAATGCAATTATGCTCGGTTCCAGGACTTTGTTGTGGACGCTTCTTCCATCATGACCTTGTGGCGTTTCTACAAGCTTGCTGATGACGTTGCCGTTCAAGAATTGTTGCAGGGCCGGGTCCGAGGCATCCGCAATCACATGGCCGAGAGTTCTTTTGTGCAGGAGCAAGTTAAGCAGCGCCGCGACACGGCCCTGCGGGAGGTGTTGGATGTGCGCTTGGCGCAGTTCAGAAAGCCTCAGCGCTGTTTGCAAGCTGTTACTGATTGCATTATACACTTCTGGGTTTGGCTCTCGTTCGAGATTTCCTTTCCTGATCCTGCGCGGTCCTTCGCAATATGGAAAAACATCCTTCGCTGTGTCTCTCTTTGGGCCAGCTGAAACACTTGTGGTGTCGTGCCAAAATGCGCAGCAGCCGAACCTCACGCAATTTCAGCGATCGCGCCACAAGTGCCTGGTGTTCGATGAGTGTGAGCCGGAGCTGGTGTTGCAGAATCGGCAGTTGTTTCAAGCGGGTGCGACGCCTGTCATGCTTGGCCAGTCGCCGACGCAGCAGCACGCGTACCAGGTGTTTGTCTACGCCGTGCCCATGGTGATCTGTACCAATGTCTGGTCACGTGACGCTGACCCTTGGCTTGATGCAAATTCAACGTACATTCATGTACCGCTGCAGCAGAGTGGCAGGGGTGTCTAGCTTCAGCCTTCGGGCTAGGTTGTTCCATTACCCCTTCTTCAATTAGTGGTGGCGGCGTCAGTGCCGATACCGACCTTTCTTGGCTTCGTTTCTGGGGTTGGCTTGGCCCCCGTCGGTTTTGGGGTTGGTTTGGCCCCCTTCATTTTTTGGGGTTGGGTTGCCCCCCTTCAGTTTTTGGGGTTGGCTTGGCCCCCTTCAGTTTTTGGGGTTGGTTTGGCCCCCTTCGTTTTTTGGGGTTGGCTTGCCCCAGTTTGGGGTCTCCAGTAGTGCATGTGTGACGCATTGGAATGGCGGTGGTACACTGCGCTGCTCACTGCGTGGCTTGCTCAAGCCGTCAATGAGCTCATGGTGCAAAAATGCAACATGTTGAGTTTCTAATATTCCGTTCATCGGTCGGAGTCAGCTTCCTCCAGTGGCTAATAGCCCTTCCCGAGGCAACATCAGGTGTCCTGCACAGAACATGCGTTGGAGAGACGCCTCTGTGGTTTTTCTGGCCCCCCTGCATTTTTGGGGCTGCGCCTCTTTGGTTTTTGGGGTTGGCTTGGCCCCCTTCATTTTTTAGGGTTGCGTTGGCCCCATGCGGTTTTTGGGGTTGGCTTGGCCTGCTTTGCTTTTGGGGTTGGTTTGCACCCCTTCGTGGGGCTGGCGTGCCCCCTTTTGGTTTGGGGTTGGCGGCTTGTTCGGTTTTTGGGGTTGGGTTGGCCCCCTTCGTTTTTTGGGGTTGGGTTGCCCTGCCCCTCTTCAGGTTTTTGGGGTTGGCTTGGCCCCCTTCACTTTTTGGGTTTGGCTGGCCCCCCTTTGGTTCTTGGGGTCTCCAGTAGTAGCATGTATGACGCATATGTTCACGAACTTGTTAACCCGCTGCTGTCTGAGCACTCGCTCTGTTGGAATGGCGGTGGTACACTGCGCTGCTCACTGCGTGGCTTGCTCAAGCCGTCACTGAGCTCATGGTGCAAAAATGCAACATGTTGAGTTTCCAATATTCCGTTCATTGGTCGGAGTCAGCTTCCTCCAGCGGCTAATAGCCCTTCCCGAGGCAACATCAGGTGTCCTGCGCAGAACATGCGTTGACCCCTCTTTGGTTTTTGGGGTTGGCTTGGCCCCCTTCATGCGGTTTTTGGGGTTGGTTTGGCCCCCTTCATTTTTTGGGGTTGGGTTGCCCCCCTTCAGTTTTTGGGGTTGGCTTGGCCCCCTTCAGTTTTTGGGGTTGGTTTGGCCCCCTTCGTTTTTTGGGGTTGGCTTGCCCCAGTTTGGTTTTTGGGGTCTCCAATAATGCATGTATGACGCATTGGAATGGCGGTGGTACACTGCGTGGCTTGCTCAAGCCGTCAATGAGCTCATGGTGCAAAAATGCAACATGTTGAGTTTCTAATATTCCGTTCATCGGTCGGAGTCAGCTTCCTCCAGCGGCTAATAGCCCTTCCCGAGGCAACATCAGGTGTCCTGCGCAGAACATGCGTTGACCCCTCTTTGGTTTTTGGGGTTGGCTTGGCCCCCTTCATTTTTTTGGGGTTGCGTTGGCCATGCGGTTTTTGGGGTTGGCTTGGCCCCCCTTCATTTTTTGGGGTTGCCCCTCTTTGGTTTGTGGGGCCTCCTTCATTTTTTTGGGGTTGGTTTGCCCCCCTTCGTGTTTTGGGGTTGGTTTGGCCCCCTTCGTTTTTTTGGGGTTGGGTTGCCCCCCTTTCAGTTTTTGGGGTTGGCTTGGCCCCCTTCGGTTTTTAGGGTTGTTTTGGCCTTGTTTTGTTTTTTGGGTTGGTTTGCCCCCCTTCGTGTTTTGGGGTTGGGCCGTTCGGGACAGTTGCAAGTGTATGATGGTGTCGCTTGCTTGCAGCCTCTTTTTCGGTCAGCTCCAGCTCGCCAAGCCCTGTCGCAAACCACGTGCTGTGACATGCCACCAAAAGCGAAGGCTCCCGAGGCCGGATTTGAGGGGTCAGAATCCTAGTTGCGGCGCTGCCGCGAAGCAGACGCCCAGGGTTTCTTGTCCAAGTTCTTGTCCAAGTTCGGGTTTCCGCCCTGGGCCAGGTTGTGGAATCGGGGCCTGCCTGGAATCGGGGCGTAACACTGAGAGAGCTTGTAACACTTTATTCTACCTGAGAGGCTCCCAGCACTCGTCCGTCCAGCATTTGACCTGCGAAGGATTCGAGTCTAAAACGCTGCGTGCAGGCGTATGGCTGCAAAATAGTCCCCCCTAGATATGGTTGCAATTTGGCTCCAGGTTGCATTTCAAGCGAGCCAACCTTTGCAGGGCTAAGAAAAACTGTCCAGCTACGTCCAGCTGGCGCCGCTTTGAGGGTTCGAAAAGGGGCGTGAAATTGGCCCCTTGCCTTGGCAGGCGTTCCTTCACCAAGAGCTTGCAGCTGTCAAGCGACGTAGAGATGAGATCAAGGCGGCCGCGCGGCAAGCAGCTCGGGACCGACGTGTTCTTCTTAAGCGCAAGGAGCGCCTCATGCGCGCAACGCGGCTATGCTTTGGAATGTTTTGTGCTTGACCTGTACGTTTTCAATTGCCAGAAACGAGGTTTTCTGGCTTAACCGCTGCAGGCTGCCCGAGGGTTAAGCCGGGAAGACTTGGAGCTGCTTCTGCGCCAAGTTGAAAACCCTGAGACGTGAGCTTAAGTCTCCTTGGAGCAGCAAGTTTGAGTTTTTCCCCAACTTTCGGTTCTACTTCACAAGCAAAGCGGGGTCGGGTGCTGGGTCGCCCTAGCCCAGCCAAAGGCTGGCGACTTGACGTGCTGGTTTGCGCGAAATATAAGCTTTGCGTTGTTGCTAGGTTCAGAGGCTCACAAGCACACTTCAATGTTTTGCAGCGCTTTGTTACGAGATTGACATCGGAAGGACGGTGTGGGCGTATTTTTGTGAGACAGTGCTAGGGGGCACACAATTTAAGGCGCTGTGCAGGCAGATGCTGCGTTGGGGCGTGCTGTTGGTATTGGTGAGGTTGACGGCCGTGTGTTTTGCGGGGTGCTGTTTGTTGCGCTCTTCGGGGGGTGCTGTTGGCGCGCTGGTGTGCAATCGTCCGCTTGGTTTTTTCTCGCTATTTGGGATCTATGCTGCTGTATTGTTGTTTGTTCGCTAGTCTCGGAGTTTGCGCGCACGAGTTGCTGCGACAGGCAATGCTCGTGATTGTTACGGGTGTGTTGCGTGAAGGTGTGTGCGTGTGTCCCTGAAAATTGTTTCCCTGTTGGTTTCCTCCCCGAACACAAGCCCATGAATCCAAACAGTCCTTTTCTGGGGGGCAGTTTTTGGCCGGGTGGCACCGATCTATCCCTTTTCAAGGATGGAGTGCTGTCAGTGCTTCCTGGGAAGCCGATCCATTCTGATGCCTTGTGCTTTGCATATCCACTCACGCCCCGTGGGCAAATGTGGCTGTTTGTTGCACGCATGGCGCCAGCAGGCTTATTGGGATTTGCATATCCATGTTTCCTTTTTGGTGTCCTCCCCAAACAAAAGCCCGTGAATCCAAACAGTCCTTTTTTTGGGGCCAGCATTGTAGGGCGAGAAGCAAAGCACGTTGCGCTGCACGGATGGGCAGCTTTGGCCAGGTGGCACCGATTTATGCCTTTTCAAGGATGGAGTGCCGCCAGTGCTTCCTAGGAAGCCGATCCATTCTGATGCCTTGCGCTTTGAATATGCACTCACGCCCCGTGAGCAAATGTGGCCAGGCCGTTTGTTGCACTGTGTGGCTGGGTTCACGCATGGCGCCAGCAGGGCCTCAAAGTGCTGCCAACGCTTATTGGGAATGTATTCTTATCCATTGACGCCTGTGAGCAAATGTGGCTGGTGTTCTTTGCAGCGCTGTGCGTTTTCATTCATGCACGGGCGCCATGCCTGACTCCAAGCATTTGCAAATCCAAATGGCCCTGAAGGGTCTCCGCATTGTTTTTGTTTTTTGCAACTTCCGAGAGGGTCTGTTGTTTGGTCTGAATGGAATGTTCCAGTCAGCTTCCGGCTAAAGTGATTTCATGAGTTTTGCGGCGTGGCTCAAGTAGAAAAATGGTTCAAGAAAAAGGTGCTCTCCGCAGTGCACCTGGTGCGCGCAACACGCTGGTTGTTGTTTTGGCTCAAGGAAAAAGGCGCTCTCCGTCGTGCGCACCTGTCGCGCCGTATTGCAAAGTTCACCCGCGCGTTGGGCCCAGTTCAGGGCTCCCGCTGTAAAACCTCAGGCCAGATCTTTGTTTGGGAGGTCCTTCAGCAGCGATCCGACCATCCGCCGCCAGTAATCGCGCAGTGGTGCCGGACAGCCTTCAGCAATTTTTGCGCGGGGCCAAGGTGACATTTTAACCATCAGACTTTGCTTCGAAAGGCTTTTGGCGGCAACAGTGAAATTTCATCCATCCCATTGTTTGCCGCCAGCAGTCCCGGAGTGCCCCTTAAGATCTGTGCCTCGAGGGTCTTTGGCGGCCGCAGGGTGACGTTTCAATCATCCGACTTTCTGCCGCCAGCAGTTCCACAGTGATACTTCCAGATCTGTGCTTCGAAGGGCCCTTGTAACCAAGGTGGAATTTCAACCATCCGACTGTCCGCCGCCAGCAGTCCCACAGTGACACTTCCAGATCTGTGCTTCGAAGGGCCTTGCAACCAAGGTGGAATTTCAACCATCTGACTGTCCGCCACCAGCAGTCCCGCAGTGCACCTCCAGATCTTTGCTTCGCAGGGTCTTTGTGACCAAGGTGAAATTTCAACCATCTGACTGTCCGCCGCCGCAGTCCCGCAGTGACACCTCCAGATCTTTGCTTCGAAAGGCCTTTGGCAGCCGTTGCGCGGGGCCAGGGTGACGTTTCAATCATCCGACTGTCCGCCGCCAGCAGTCCCACAAGTCCCGCAGTGACACCTCCAGATCTTTGCTTCGAAAGGCCTTTGGCAGCCGCTGCGCGGGGCCGGGGTGACGTTTCAATCATCCGACTGTCCGCCGCCAGCAGTCCCACAGTGACACTTCCAGATCTGTGCTTCGAAGGGCCTCTGTAACCAAGGTGGAATTTCAACCATCCGACTGTCCGCCGCCAGCAGTCCCGCAGTGACACCTCCAGATCTGTGCTTCGAAGGGCCTTTGCAACCAAGGTGGAATTTCAACCATCTGACTGTCCGCCACCAGCAGTCCCGCAGTGCACCTCCAGATCTTTGCTTCGCAGGGTCTTTGTAACCAAGGTGAAATTTCAACCATCTGACTGTCCGCCGCCAGCAGTCCCGCAGTGACACCTCCAGATCTTTGCTTCGAAAGGCCTTTGGCAGCCGTTGCGCGGGGCCAGGGTGGTTTCAATCATCCGACTGTCCGCCGCCAGCAGTCCCACAAGTCCCGCAGTGACACCTCAGATCTTTGCTTCGAAAGGCCTTTGGCAGCCGCTGCGCGGGGCCAGGGTGACGTTTCAATCATCCGACTGGCCGCCGCCAGCAGTCCCACAGTGACACTTCCAGATCTGTGCTTCGAAGGGCCTGTGACCAAGGTGAAATTTCAACCATCCGACTGTCCGCCGCCAGCAGTCCCGCAGTGACACCTCCAGATCTTTGCTTCGAAAGGCCTTTGGCAGCCGCTGCGCGGGGCCAGGGTGACGTTTCAATCATTCGACTGTCCACCGCCAGCAGTCCCACAGTGACACCTCCAGATCTTTGCTTCGAAAGGCCTTTGGCAGCCGCTGCGCGGGGCCAGGTGACGTTTCAGTCATCCGACTGTCCGTCGCCAGCAGTCCCACAGTGACACCTCCAGATCTTTGCTTCGAAAGGCCTTTGGCAGCCGTTGCGCGGGGCCAGGGTGACATTTCAATCGCCAGCAGTCCCACAGTGACACCTCGAAAGGCCTTTGGCAGCCGTTGCGCGGGGCCAGGGTGACATTTCAATCATTCGACTGTCCTCCGCCAGCTTCCAGATCTTTGCTTCGAAAGGTCCACGGCCAGCAGTCCCGCAGATTGCTTTGCAAGGCGTTTGGGAACCGCTGAGGCAAGGACGTTTCAACCTTCGCCAGGCCAGGGAGACAGTTAAGCTGTCCCAGTGTTTTCCCAGTGCTTCCCAGTGCTGTTGTCAGTGCTGTTGCCAGTGCTGTTGCCAGTGCTGTTGCTCACTTGTCCCACGCCTGCCACGCAAAGTCAAGTTTCCTTGTCGTTGCTCAAAAAATGAAGAATTTGTTCTTTTTTTGTCTGTTTTCAACTGATCCGGCCTTTTTTTGTGGCTGGCGTGGGGAACCTGAGCAACAGCACTGGCAACAGCACTGGCAACAGCACTGGCAACAGCACTGGCAACAGCACTGGGAAGCACTGGGAAGTGCTTCCAACAGTGCTGAGGCTGCCCTGACTGCAACTCTGCTGTTTGAGGATATGTCCTGGCCTCTCCCTGCTCCGTACATTGTCATTCAAGCTTGGTCCGAAAGTTTTGGCTTCAATCTTCTAGCTCCAGGGGCGCCATGTCTGAAAACACAAGCTGGGAGGTGCTCTCGGTGAAGATTTCGGCGATTTTGCCAAACTTGTTGCAAGATGTTGACACCGACCAAGTGACCGTGAACCAGCTGCGCGACCAGGTGGCCACGGCCCTCGGTGTGGATGTGCCTACGCTGCAGACGCACGCCGAGGCATTCCGCGCCCTGGTGCGGCAACTCATGGGCGAGCGCCGTGGCTTGCTGGAAGAGATTGGCCAGGAAACTGCGAAGGTCCAGTCCGTTTACTTGTGCACGGTGAGTCGTCTACTTCCACACACTGAGGCCGCCGGGAACTGGCGGGACATCAGGCGCGGCTTGGGTGTGCGCGGTCCAAAAAGTTGTAATCGGTTAGCAATGCCCCTTGACAGGACTTTGCAGCGCTCCGAGCTTGCTACCTTTGTTCGGGACGCCTTTGAGAACGCGGTTACTGTGGGCAAAGGAGGCAACGCCAGCGCTGCGCAAACCAAGGTCCTCAAATTGGCTGTTTTTCGAGAATCGCACGAAGACGAGACGCCGCATTTCCATGTCGCGATTTTGTTGAATCTGCGGAGGGCCTGGAGAGCTGCGAAGAGGACTCTTCTTGAGCGGTACAAGCTCCCTTCCCATTTCTCTTCATCACACACACAGTGGTGGAGTGCTGTGCGGTACGGAGCAGTGGCGTCGCTGAAGAAGCCGGACATCGACCCTGCCCCCTTCACATATTCTGCTGATGGAGCAAGTTGGAGTTTGTGGGAGGACTCCCAGAGGCCATTCAACGCTATCTGTTGGCAAAAGCGGACAGAGGCAGCTGAGCGGAAACGGCTGACGGAGGCAAAGCCGGGCCCCGCCAAGTTCTGCAAGATGGACCTGACAGCTGTGATCATCGCCCAGAAGCTGAAGACCAAGAGCGCTGTCATGGACTACGCCCAGAGGCGCGGCACCGAGCAAATGCAGAAGTGGGTCTGCGCAAACCAGCGGCGACTCAGCGAGCACGTGGAGGATGCGTGGGAGTGGGATGGCGCACCCAAGGCGGCTGCGGAGGAGGCTGAGTCTGAGTGGGGCTTGGTGCTGCAGGCGGCCAGTCAGACATGCCCCAAAGGCGACGACTGTTCTTATCGTGCAGCGGCAGAGTTGTTCTTCCTCGCCAACCCTACTGTGCGGCGGGAGGAGTTGGCGGCAGCTCTCCGCGTGTTTTGACTGCAGGACGCGTATACATTTTAGGTTGGGAAGTTCTAGTGGACGCCCTGCCGTTTCTTGTTGTCGCTTCACGCAACCGCCAGGCTGTGATTGTCGAGGGCCCGTCCAAGGTTCACCGAGTGCCTTTCCTGATCGGCCCGAGCAACAGTGGCAAGACCACTCTGGTGCAGCCACTTGAGAGCCTGTTCGGAAGTACAAGGGTGTTCCACAAGCCGCCGCTGAACTCTGGCTTTCCCTTGGTCAACCTTATGAAGGGAAAGAGGTTCATCTTCTTCGATGACTACCGGCCCATTGAGTACTGCCAGAGCACGATTGACCTGCCAACCTTCCTTTCGCTGTTCCAGGGCGCTTGGTTTGAGATCAAACAATCCCAAGCTTTCAGCAATGGCTACGCTGACTACAGGTGGCAGAAGGGGGTCTGCATGACGGCGAAGGATGAGAACTTGTGGGTGCCCTATGGATCGATTGGCCCGGAAGAGGTGGCCCACGTCCAGAACCGACTGTACCAGTTCCGCTGCACGGCTGTCCTGAACAACTTGCGTCGCACGGACAGCTGCGCTCTGTGCTTCGCATCGTGGCTTGTGGCTGGCGCAGCAGCTGCGGACGCGGGCGCCTTGAGAGCAAGGGTCTTGGTCGCAGATCAGGCCGGAGAATTTCAGTGAAACGTCTTGAGCGCGCGCCGTCGAAAAGTTTGTTGCCTGGTTAAAAGTTCTTATTTGCTTAGCGAACCCTTACAGGAGGCCAGCGAGCAGCCAGTGATTGGCTTGGCCCATCTTCTTGAGATTGCAGAACTCAGTGACCGCTTGGGCGCGTTTGAAGTGGACTGCCTTGCTCTCGGAGCCAGGCGTGTGTCCGAATTCACTGCGGAGGACTGGCGTGCTGCGCCGTGTTTCAAGGCCTTGCGCCCTCTGGAGCAGCGGCGGCTGCTCAAGGCAGCGCAGGCTGCTGTCTGAAGCTCTTGTTTTTGCACGCAAACTGCCACGGCCGGGCTTGGTTTCTTTCCTGGCGGCAGTAGCCACGTTGCGCGTGGCAACGTGGAATTTGTAATTTGCAGTTTGCGCGAGCTCCTTCAATGTGTCGGAAAAAGCGTTGACGGTGTTTGCTATTCTGATTCAAGTTTAGCCAACTTGGGTGTTCCGAGAGTATCGTTTGACCCAACGTACGTGACTAAGATTTGGTTTAAGCAGCGATATTTTGTGTCACACACGCATCCTGGATCATGCCCCCCTTCTCTCCCAACGCATTACAAACTTGCCAAAGACAAAGCGCTCGCTGCACTTGCTCGCAGTGTGCTACACTCAGAAGTCGCTGGCAGCGCCTCCACTGCCAGAAGCAGACCCAGAGCCACAGAGACTGCTACGACGTTTGGTATCTTCTCACAATTGCTTCTGGCTCAAGTTTACTCCAATCTGGGACTACCAAAGCGGCGAAGGTTGTACGTGGGGGCGAGTGGATGACAAGCCCGTGGCGCAGAGGTTGCTCTGGAAACCCTTCCCCCCGCTCCCCCAATTTCAGTGTTGGGCGTGGACAAACGCGCCGCAGACAGCAGCAACATTGACATTGGGGTGCGGGGAAATTGGGGTTGATGTTGTGCCCTTAGGCCAGGGTTGCTGCCAGCCTGTGTGTGCGTGTGTGTGTGTGTGCGGAGTGACAGAATACCCTGTCACCAACTTCAGGCTTTCACTTTTACCGCAGGGGGATGCTGGCGACCTGTGCGGTCGGCATCCAACGAAGACGCCGCACTTGTCCTGTGATATCGAGGCTGATCACCTCGACGTACCTGTGCATTTCGTGTGATGCAAAGTCCTTTTGGCCCCCTTGGTTGCGGCGCTGTTTGTGCTTCTTGTTCTTTCGGGTAACGTGTTCGCTGTTAGAGGGAAGCCGAGTGCATCGCGAGCAGAACCCACACCCACTCGAGACTCATCAGCTGTACTCGAGACTCATCAGTTGTACTCGAAAGATTAGCACTCTCCATCTGGAGTTTAAGTGTGTTTTCCGGATTGTTTTTGGGGCTTGCGCGCGCGCAGCTGTGACAGTTTGTGTATGACAGAGTGCTCAACACAGTGTACACCTCAAAAGCATGCTACACGTTTTGTGAAAGTGCTTGGATTCAGCTTTGTGTCCGTGCGGAGATTTTTTTTGGCTCGGAGTGCTGGAACACGCTGCTTGCTTTCATGGCGAAGGGAAGGGCTGCGACACCGCAAGCGCAGGCGATCCGGCAGGCTTGTTTTTGGGGCCGTTGCCGGGTTGCAGAGCGGTGCCCGGTGCGAGGAGCTTGTTGGTGGCTGCCCCACATTTTGTGAGCAAGGTGTGAGGGATGAGATTGTCTGCTTGTGCGTGGAGCTGTGTTTGGCGAGGGGGGCTGCAGATGTTTTGGGCCAAGCCTAACTTAATGCCTTGAGTTGACTTGAGTCCGTGTTTGAAGCAATTCAGGTTGAAGAAGCCCTGCGCTTGCTGCCAGATGGCGGTCACTAAGGCGACTACACACGGCGACCAATCAGTTTCTGGCGCCCTTCGTGCCATGCGAAGCCACATTCGAAATCTTGGGAAGAAATTGCGGCGATCTACAGACTGCGTGGGCAGCCAGTTTGCAAGCCCGTCGGTCTTGATGGTTTTCGTGTACAGCGACCACGACACAGCCACGGCTGTGGATTATGTCCAGGGCCGCGGGCGTGGCCCGAACTTTGCTCCACTGCATGTTGATGTTGCAGCAGCCGCTGAGCAGGTTGAGGCTGCTTACTTAGAGGCAAAGCTTGAGGACCTGGTGAACATGGAGTTCACCACGCGGCAATTTGGCAATCAGAGCCAGCTGAAGGCTGCCGTCTATATGTTCTCCAGCATCGGCTCTTCTCTTGGCTTGCGGAGATGAACAAAAGGCATGGTCTTGCTCCATCGCGACGTCAACTCATCGATGCTTCCTTGGCTTGTGTGCCGGCTGCAGCGCCCTACCTTGTTCAGGAACACTTGAAAGCTATCGCCCTTTGGAGCCCATCAAGCCAGCGGAAGTTCTTGCGCAAGTTTCGGCAGAACTGGGGTGCTCGGATTGGAGCTTTGCGGGTGCAGGAGGAAATCTCCCTTGAGGACAAGCGAAGCAAGGCTTGGCATTTTCGTGTGACAGCTTATGACAGTTCTTGGGAACAAAGCAGCGTTTTTTGTGCGAAAGCTTGTGACAGTCGTTCTGCTTCTTTCAAGTTCTTGCCACGTTGCTAGACGGGCCGTTTTGGCGGGCCACTTTTCCAGGCCCGTGCTCGGAGCATCTAGTGGCTTTTGCGGGGCCGGTTCTTGGACCCTTTTTGTAAGCTCTTGCGGTGGCTCGCGGACCAAAAACGGGCTGATTTTGCGCCCCGCTTTCTCGCGCTGTGGGGGTCGTGTTTCGTGTGTCCTGAGCAGGCCATGGCTTTCTGGCGATGGGCCAATTTTGCAACAGATCAAGCCCAAGAGTTGGGGCGCCCCACACTATGGATAAATTTGGATGAGACAAGCCTTGTGCAGCATCCTACAAACGTTCGTGGAACGGTCGTGGCAAAGCTCGTGGCTGGCAGGGATGTTGCGCCTTTGGCTCACCGGCGCAGCTGCGTCACGCTGTTGGCGGCCATTGCTTCGAAGCCAGAGGTGAAGTTACCGCAGCTGCTGCTTTGCAACGAACGCCAATTGCCTCAGAAGCTTCTCCGTGTTCTGCCGGAGAGGGAGTGCGTTCTTGTCTGGAGAGAGAAGAGCGCGTGGGTCAGCCAGAGTTGCTTTAGGCGATACCTTACAGTTCTTGCAAAGCATCTGGCAACTTGGATTCACTCCCACACAGTGATTGTTGTTGCAGATGTGGCCAGGTGCCATTTGGCGCCTGCTACGTGCGCCCATGCGCAAAAGCTGGGCATGAGAATGCTTCTTGTGCCAGCGAGAGCCACGGCGTGGCTACAGCCTCTGGACACAAGCACCTTCGCCGTGCTAAAGCGGTTTTTCTGGAGCGTTGGAGAGAAACGAAGGCAGAGTCTCAGCGCATTTCTATGAGGCAGTGGCTGGACATTGTTTTTGCCGTCGTTCAAGACGTGCTTCTGGGCCAAAGCTGGCGGGAAGCCTTTTTTGCAGTTGGCCTGCTGGGGCGCCAAAAATATTTGAGTTCGCAGTGCCTTCAAGGGCTTGGCCTTGCAAGCCCGCCTGAAGTGCCTCTTGGCCCCCCGTCTGAGCAAGAGGCCAGCCAGATTTTTCTTCGCGGCAACAAAAGCATAGACGCCATGGGCTTTGTGCTGTGGACACAAGCAGCCTGTTCCCGTCCAGACGCGAAGCGTCCGGCGCCGAAGGCGGCGGGTGCGCCGCGCAAGTGCAGGCGTTTGCCAGGCTTGCCAAGACTTCGCAAAGCGAAGACGTTGGACTGACTGCGGAGCTTGTGAGTGTGTGTGTGTGTGTGTGCGCAATGTGCTTCAAGCATCCATGCAGAACGGTAGTCCCCCCTAGATATGCTTGCAATTTGGCTCCAGGTTGCATTTCAAGCGAGCCAACCTTTGCAGGGCTAAGAAAAAACAAAAAAACAGGAAAAAAAGGGGTCCCCAAAAAAGGGTCAAAAAAAAAATTGACATCGCTTGAAATGCAACCTGGAGCCAAATTGCGGCGCATATCTAGGGGTCACTATTTTGCAGCCATACGCCTGCACGCAGCGTTTTAGACTTCGAATCCTTCGCAGGACGAGGTCAAATGCTGGACGGACGAGTGCTGGGAGCCTCTGAGGTAGAATAAAATCCATTTGGGAAACCCCCTCTAAAGAGAGAGATTTGATTCAGAGTGCGCCTAAGAGAGCTAGGGTTGTCCGCAGTGAAGGATTCTACCTCCCACTGCGGACAACGCGGACAACCCGATTTGCGGCGGCACGGTGCCGCGTGTACGCCAAGCCGCTGAACCCCCACAGTCTCCGGGCTCCTTGCTATATGTGCTATATGTGCTATATCTTACACGCCAAGCCGCGGAACCTCCACTCTCCCCCGGGCTCCTTGCTATATGTGCTATATGTGCTATATCTTACACGCCAAGCGCTGAACCCCCACTCTCCCCAGCTCCTTTGCCTATATGTATATATGTGCCTATACCTTCTGTACGCGCGAAGAAAATCTGCTAGTATATGGTGCTATATAGGGCCATATTAGCACCATATGTAGTACATATAGGGCAAGGACCCGGGGAGAGTGGATGCTTCAGTGGGCCTTTGCCTTGCTGAGATTATAAGCACAATATAGACATTAGCCAAGGACCGGGGGAGAGTGGATTGTTCAGTGGGCTTGCTTGTGGAGATATCGCACAATATAGGCACATATAGCATGGGGGGGACCCCGGGGGAGGGGGAGAGTGGATGTTCAGTGGCTTGCCTTGTGAGAGCCATATAGCACATATAGCACATATAGCAAGGAGCCGGGGAGCTGGTGAGGGTTCGGACGGCTTGGTGCCTGCCCGCCTAGCCTCCCGGCCGCGCCTCCTGCCCGGCACCATCATGTCGGGTTGACATGTTGAGGATTGGCACTCCGGGTGCCACCGGCCGCGCCACCTGCCCGGCATAGAAGCCCTGCCGAGCCCGCGCCAAGGTCGGGATTCTTCCCAGGAAAAAAATGTCGAGGTTGTCGTCTAAGCCGACAACTGTGAAAAAAAATCCAGTGGTCCTGTGGGGGGACAACTGTGAAAAAAATTCCAGTTGTCCTGTGGGGGGACAACTGTGAAAAAAAATTTCCAGTTGTCCTGTGGGGGGACAACTGTCTAAAGTTTCGGCGAACCTAGACGCCTCCTGCCGAGCCCGCGCCAAGGTCGGAAATCCGACTTCGGTATAGACCGAGGTCGGATTTCCGACTTCGGTCTCTCAGCGAGGGAAAACCGACTTCGGTATTTTGCCCGAAAAACCCATCACCGGGCCAGCGCCGAAGGTGTGTCAGCCGATGCCGTCCTCGCAGCATCGCTGACATAGTGTTTTTTCACCATTCACACGCCCAGCCGTCAATCCTGGGCTGGGCACAGGATTGCTCTTGTCAATCCTGCTGTGGCAACAGGATTGCTTCAACCATTCCTGTGCTGACAGCAGGATTGCCCCGGTGCACTACAAGCAGCTCGGGCTTGGAACTGTTCTTGCCCGAGCACAGGCTTGTGATGGAGTCGGCCCCGCTGTAGAGCTCCCGGGCCTCGGGCACGTCGTTGACGCTGACGATGAAGGGCAGGCCGCTCGCGAAGAGTGCGTCTCGCAGCTCCGTGTGAAAGACCAGGTCGTGGCCCCCTCTCGTACCATAGTAGTTCATGCTGCGGCCGGGGAAAATGTAAGGAGGGTCAGCGTAGATGCACTGGTGCGCCAGGCAGGGCAGAGCGCGTAGATATGCCAGCGCATCCTGGTGCCGCACGGTCACGTTGCAGGGTGGCTGCAGGCGCCGCACGCTGCTCAGTGCCAGCGGCCTCTGCTGTGCGAAGGAGCCCCACTTTCCCGAGAAGCTGTTGCGCAGCAGGACGTACGCGCAGGCGGCCCGGCGCCCGGCACGGCCTCTCGGAGCGCCCGGCAGGAGGTGCCCGAAGTAGAAGCGCCTGTCCACCCTGCGCCCCACCAGGCGCAGCAAGGAGCGCAGGAAGACCGGGTCTCGCCTCAAGTAGCAGCGGTGCAGGTTTGCGACGGGCTCGAAAGCGTCGACGCCGCGCACCTCCAGGCCCGGGCGCCGGGCGGCGAGGTAGTACTCCAGCTTTCCAGAACCGAAGAAGGGAGAGTGAAGCACGGCGACGTCCCCCAGCAGCCGGTCCATGTGAGGAGCTAACCACGCCTTACTTCCAAAGTACTTCAGCTGCGTACCAGCCCTTTGGTTTATCCCAGAAAATTCTGGAAGCGCGTCTGTACACAGAGACGCACTCCCGGACTCGCCGCCCGGCTTCCCGGCTTCAAATTTGGCAAGTGAAACAAAGGGATGGGAAAGATCAAGCTCTTTCCTGTGCCGGAATACAGCAGCAAACAGTCCTCGGACCCCGTGGTGCCACTGGTTCCGTGCACGGGCATTTTCCTCGGGCCATCAAAATCAGGCAAAACCGTGACTTTGATCAGCCTGATTCTGGAGCAGTATCGCGGCGTGTTTGAGAGAATCTACATCTTTAGCCCGTCCATTGACATTGATGACGGCTGGATTCCCGTCAAGAAGTATATCGAGGAGGACTTGGGGGCGAACACCGAACGGGAACAAGCGTACTGGGAGGACTGGGACGAGCCGGCGCTGCGCCGCATCATCCAGCAGCAGCGCAAGATCACCGAGGCGTCCAAGAAGTTGGAGATGAAGAAACTGTATCAGGTGCTGATTATCCTGGACGACCTTGCGGACATGCCGCAATTGCATAAACCAAACGGCGCCCTGGATACGCTGTTCATCAGGGGCCGTCATATGCAGATCAGCACCTGGGTGAGCTCGCAGAAGCTGCGGCTCATCAGCGCAGCCGTGCGGGTCAACCAGCAATTCCTCTGCTGCTGGAGGCTGCGCAACCAGCACGAGCTGGACGCGTGGTGGAGGAGCTCAGCGCCCTGCTGCCAAAGGAGCAGCTCTACCAGTTGTACGAGCAGGCGACGCGGGAACCTTACAGCTTCCTTTTCGTCTACTACCTGAAGCCGAGGAATGAAATGTTCTTCAAGCGCTTTGAAGAGCGTTTCGCATTGGAAAGAGAAGCCGATGGGGGCGGCGCTCAGCTTCCTGGGCCAGAAGCTGTTCGCTAGCTCCACACTGATCAGCGCACGGTGCGAGAATATCTCCTGCTGCACCTCCGTCGCAGCCGTCCACCCGCCCATCATCCGCAGAACGGGCGGCTTCCGTAGAAAAGGCATGACGACTATCTACGTGGACAGCCGCAAGAGGGTGGCCGGCTCGGACAGCGACTTCGAGGTGGACCTGGGGGAGTCCCTGCACCTGCAGAGCGACGCCCGGCTCGCCGTCTACAAGATCCGCCTGGCCGACAGTTTCCTCTCGACGGACCGGGGCCGCTACCTCTACTGGGTTGACGCCGCCCTGGGCACGCTGAACTGGGCGTTGTTGCCCGAGGGCGCCTACACGGGCCCCCGGCTGGCCGCCTGGATCAGCTCCAACTTTGCCACCACCACGAACAGTCTGAGCGTTGCCTACGACGGCAACCGGCTCATTCTGAACGACCTGGAGCTGCGCCAGCAATTTCCCGACGCGGCGGACTACCCAAGCCCTTCAGCGTGGACCACATGCTGGGCCCGAGCTTCGTCTCCGGCGGGCAGCAGTTCTTTGAGTTCGTGAAGATGATGGCGCACAACGAGGTCTACCTGCGCTGCGCCCAGCTGGCCAACGCCAGCAGAGTGCTGGGCAACCTGGGCGACGACATCCTCTCCAAGATCACTGGCCCTCAGGGGCCCGGTTACCCTGAGGCACATGCGCTTCCGCCTGACCGACCTGGACGGCAACGTCGTCCGGCTTCGCGGGTCGTCTTTGTCGTTCGTGTTATATCTTGACCACGTATAATTAAATGGAGCCAACCGAACACGACAGGGCGCCGGAGGCGCAAGAGGCGCCAGAGGTGCACGCTGCGCCACACGCTGCGCCGGACGCTGCGCC
>CAUJNA010002718.1:0-24385 GCA_963377175.1 Effrenium voratum | reverse complement strand
CGCGGAGAAGATCATTCTTTCCTATGTTGGGAAGGGAAATGCGGCATGGCTACAGCTGTATGCTTTCTTGTGTGCCCAAACAGGATGCTTGATTACTGGGCGCCTTCCGGGCGCCAAAGCCATCAACGCGTTGATTCAGGCGGAGAAGAACCCGGACAACGCACCTGGACAGTTGAACCGGATTATCAATAGGCAGAAGAGGAGCCCCATTGGCGAGGCGACGAATCGCGACATGATGATCCACAAGAAGAGCTTCTTGGTCCTGGATTGGCCCCTGAGGGCCGTCAACTCGAAAGGGAGCACGAAGACCTTCCAGATGATGGTCAACGAACAGGGATGGACAAACATCGAGGAGAGATCATACTATGGGTCGAGTGAGCAAGTCTCCTCACCCAACGACACGTTGAATATCAACTCCCGATTGCAGAAGCTGGATAAGCTCATCGCTGAACGGCGGAGGCGAGACATGGATGACTCACCAATGTCGGTGCACATCTGGATGTCGCTATATGATTGGGTGTGCATGAGAGGATGCGGATGGCAGGTGACCGCCAACCCCATCATCGACTCCCTGCAGAAAGCGATATCTGACCTCGTCAACACATGCAAGGGCCTGGTCGTGGTGTGCGTGAATCGCGATGTTGCTTTCCATGGTGGCAGAGGGGACTTGGGGACGATCGCCAACAAGGTTAGCGAGATCTGCAAGGCGGCAGGCGCGCTGGTGACCGAGAACGATCGCCTGTGGCGCGTGGTCCATGCGCTCACAGGAAAGAACTACCAGATCCCTGGGAGCTCGAACTTGCAACACTTCCTCCTGAAGCGACTGCTGATTGAGAAATCCATCGATGCGGTCGCACCAAGCAACGCGTTTGTGTGTGAGCTGGAGGGGACGTGCATAAACGAGCCCGACCTTCGATTCAACATCCCGAAGAACATGGAGGAATCGAAGGTGAAATTCGAGAACAAGCCGACCTTCACTGCACAGTCGAAGAGGAAACAAGAGCAGCAAGATGAAGGACACGGCGAGCAGGATGCTTTTGGGAAAGCCGATGTCGGTGATCAACGTCTTCGATGGTATACGGTCACGGAGCTCAACAAGTTTATCTGCGAACTTTGCGCTAAAGAGATGCAGATGAGCAAGTCGAAGGTGCTCGGACCGAATTCGAAGTACAATCCCTCTTCTTGCGTGAACTGTTGCGCGAACTGGAACGCGGACACGAACGGTATTGCAAGGTCTATCGAGGGGAAGAAAATGTACACGCGCCTCTTCGCGGAATGCGTGGTGGCAATCCCCGACCTTCAAAACCTCATGGTGGACGTCAACAATCTCCAGGCCATGATCACGATCATACGGGAGCTCGTGTATTCAAGGCTGAAGAAGGAGCTTTCTCACGTGGGATTCGTGAGCATGACTGTGGATCAAGCAGCGCAGTTCTACAACAACGGTCACGGGAAGCAATTGTGCGCATCCCGGGATGTGATCGTGTGCAAGAAATCCGAGGGAGTCGAGGAGAGGATGTCCATCTTCTTGATAGGCAAGGATCTTGGCAATGTGGCATATTCGTCCTGGATCAAGAGTGTGCTCGACCAAGGAACGATGTATGAACTCCTGGGACAAACCACGAACGAGGAATCCTTGGGAGACGTCGTCTAGATGGTGTTGGGATTCTTTGAGGTGATGTCGTACTTCCAGCACGAACTGCCACTGTGGAAGGATGCATGGAAGATCAAGAGGGAGTTCGAGCAGTCAATAGTGCGACACCTCGCTGGGAACGTGACCCACACGACGGGCCAGAACAGAAAGCGGAACAGACCGTCCGCACAGCTCGGCGAGCCCACGAAGGAGGTGCTTGACATCATGAACAAGGTCAAGCCCAGACATCCACGATCCCTGATCACCGAGCCCTCTGCACAAGGTTCCAAGAGAAAGGCCACGGAGGGCGGAGATGAGGGTCTTGGTCAAGCACCAGACCCGAGTCGAAGTTCTCAAACCAATACTGAGAAGGAAGACAAGAAGCAGCGAGTGATCGACGGGCGGAGAGCGGCACTAGGATTCCTGGAGTCCATGGAGAAGTGCATGGGAGATATGGGGATCTGTAAGAAGTGCGCGAACCTGGCCCACGACGGCGACTGCAAGGACATTGAGGAGGCTGCTGGAAATGAGAAGGCGATGAAGGTGCTCCGTGAGCTACCCAGCAGTGACCCTGTTTCATCTGATGAAGACATGGGGGATACGGAGGAACCGTCCTCATCAACGTCCAAGGAAAGAAAGAAAGGGGGACAAGCAGGGAAAGAAACAATTGAGATGTACAGCTACACGATTAATTTGGTGGAGATGGCTGACACGGCTGAGGGAGGAGAGCTACAATGTGGTGGCGTCGACCTCACCTACAACCCGTGCGGGGACAACAGGACATTCAAGAAGACGCTTGAGATTGGATGCGACACCATCCCGTGCTACATCCCGAAGTATGGCGATGTGAGTGATGTGCACTTGCCATGGGCGTATGCGTCCATCGTTGACCCCAAATACTTTCCCAAAGGTGCAATCCTTGAGCAAGTGGACGTGATGCAACTTGGCAAGAGTGTCAACTTCTGCATTGCTCCTTTCGACGGTGCTCCACTATGCAGGATTGGTGATGAACGCTCGGTATTTACTACAAGGGACCAAGCAAACCAGCTATCTCACGACCTATGCAGAGTCCTTCGACACAAGATCGGCAATTGCCGAGGAAGTGCTTTCAGGTGCGACGAGGGTGGATGGGTCGACATTAATGCTGTCATTGACGACCGGAACAACGACATATTCCCACCATACACCACGAGAGCGAAACGATACATGGGCATCATGGAGGTGATCAAGTGGCAGGAATCCGGAAGCAGAAAATCGAGATTCCAGGTTTTGGCATCAAGGTTTCCGAGCATCATGAACCCGAACGACACGAGGGCAGCCAGGGAGGAAATGACCGAAGCTGGCGTGGATCGGGACGACATCGACAGGATGTTCAACAGATGCGATGGATGGTACAGACCTTGGTGCATCCAAGTCACAACCGGTCACAGTGATTTTGGATTCATGAGCTCATCCGCACTGGCGAATAGGTATTCCGCAAGAATGGGTGATACTCTC
This sequence comes from Effrenium voratum, assembly GCA_963377175.1. Lineage (NCBI taxonomy): Eukaryota > Dinophyceae > Suessiales > Symbiodiniaceae > Effrenium > Effrenium voratum. The sequence goes on along the minus strand of CAUJNA010002718.1, from coordinate 21,255 downwards.
GGAGGAGCATTCCATGTGACGTATGTGGAAAACCTGCCAAGCATCGTACGCTGTGGGCTAGTCCCCGGCGGAATCGATGGCGGTAACAGGCTAGCACTGCACTTCGGGGCGGTTGCTCCATGGGATGAGATGAACGTGGCGACGAAGACAACGCTACGGAACGTGAGGAGAGGGGATCCGATTGCGATCATCTATATTCCCAGTGCAACCCTCGCGCGGTATGGGGCTGGTGTCGCGGCTAATGGGACTTTCATGGTCTTTGACGTGATCCCGTTCTATGAGGTCAAGTCCATTTGGATTGGCAAAAGCAATGGAGGGAAGCGCCTGGAGTACGCTGACATCAAGAGGGCGTACTCGAAGTGTGTGGAGAACGAGATCTGCCCTGGCATTGTCAACTCTTCCCAAGAGTCGGCTGCGATGTTCCTCCAGAACGTCGCAAAGATCAGCGAGAGGATGCCGGAGACTGAGACAGGTGCCGATAATCTGCACTACATCGTTGACATGGTTAATCGTGCCTGCGAACTCTATAGAATCAACAAGATGGAAGAGTTCAACGCACAGGTCAACGAGGTCCGGGACGAAATCAGCAAAGTCGTCATCCTGAATGACGAGACATGGGAAGGACTGAGGTGCCGGATATGTCCATCATGTGCGACCGCGATCCCCACCTGCTTCTGCTTATGCCGGGAGTGCGAGGCACAACTGATCTCCATCGGAAGATACTACATTCACATCAAATCCGATGACGAGGAGGACAACCAAAACCCCAACGTCTCTGGAGATGCCAGGCGTGCACAGGAAGAAGCTAACCACGATGCGGCAGCACAGGAGAATGAAGACGAAGCGGAGGAAGTTCCGGGAGAAGATGACGACATGGACACGCAAGGATATACATCCGGTTATGCGTCAGAAGAAGAAGACAGCGGTTGGCATTACCGCGACACCGATCTGGCGTCACGGGACATTATAAGTTCCCAACGGATGGCGATCTGCCTTGACGAGCCGCGTGAGGCTCAGTACATGGCAGGATTTATCGCACTCCAGCTGTCCAAGATGTGGGGGATGTTTGAAGGTGGTGAGGAGAGAACGATGCATGCCGGACTCGAAGGGAGGCCGGGCTGCCCTTATCACAATGACTTCAAGAGGTACCCCAACATCACCGAGCATGATCAGGAAGGTATACTTTTGCCATCAACAATAACAAAGATTTCTCAATCGGAGAATGTTCGGACAAGAGCCTTCCGATCGGTTGAGGAGCGTGACGAATATATTCGTATGATGGTGAACAAATGCGAGGGACTATACACATTCTACAAGCTGTGGATTGCAGCGAGAATCCTCGATGTCACCAAGGAAGAAATGAAGCTCCTGGTCAAGGACCGAGTGCACCCGGTGGGTGATATTATTTTCAGATGTTTTGCATTAGCTTTCAACTGTAAGTATATATCACTCGTGAGGGATGGCCTAAACCTTGGCAAGAATGGTTACACGGTCAACGTGAGCGCCATCATCTCGGCCATCGACCCGAACAAATGCGACACACCCCTGCTGGATTGGTGCCTTCGGAAAGGGCACTGGTTGCCAGAGGACTACAACAAGAAGGGTGTCCGGGCACGAGAAGCCCAGAAGAACTTGGACGAGGAGTTCCGCCGACGTACCCATAGGCTGTCCATTGGGGACAGGTATGCTTCGTGAAGATGCTGATTGCGGTACGATGTGGTTCAGTCCCCATCTGTTACTTGCGTCACATCGACACTGTTTCGGTGGAACGACTTATGTCATGATTTATATTCATGTGTCCAAGATGATTGGGTGTGTACATGGTTACATATTCCGATGACTATGACGCTCTGGATATTCATGGATGGAACTATTACCTTATAGATGATATCTTTTCATTATTTATGCATTGTCCCTGGTATCTGGAATGGCTATGATCTGCATTGATTACTCACCGATGTTTCTTTGCCGGAATTATGCAGACCGATTGCGAGCAGGCGCCTCTGGTGGACTTTTTTCGGCCAACCCATTTATGGATGACAGCTGCGCGATGCGCAAATGCGGCAGCTGGATTGTTCATTGGTGGTCAAATGACGCGACGATTGTGTATTATATACACCTGCATATGGATGTGTGTGTTTCGATTGGAGGATGAATGTTTCACTTTTCGTACAATCGAACCCGGCATGTTTCACAGCGAATGAACGGTGTAGTGATAGCAAGTAAAAGAATGCACGACACGATTTCGTAGTTGAAGCCGTGGCCAGTGGAACGTTTTGTGGTGTTTGGACCGCATGATGAACAATGCGACCCAAATGGGGAATGTTAAAACCCTCTAGGCCCCGTGCCGAAATTGGGTAGCTGTTCTGAGGTCCTTGTTGGTGTTGCTTCCCAAGTTCCATTGATCGCCATTTGGCTCAAGACACAATCGAGGTTCAAGATCTGATGTGTGACTGCATACATACGTGATCGGCATTGAGAGCGAAAACACGTCGCTTGCGCTGCATTTGTCAGGACCACTGTTGTAACTATCATTCCTTCTCCCTTACAACGTTTACACGGGTTCGGCTATAACGGCATCGTCCGTATACACCTTTCTACGTGGTTGGTATTACAGCTGGAGGGTTCGGTGCACAGCGTCCCACGGGAACTGGTCCCACCTTGCCCGGCTCTTGACCAATGCTTTTTATACCCGTACGCTTGCGCCTGTGGTCAGCCGGTCATAAGCGGACTGCCTCTCCAGCATGCGCAGGGCGCGCTGCTGCTCTCTTGTGAGCTGAGGCGCCTCCGGTTCAGCCGGCGCCGGTGCCTCAGCCGGTGCCTCAGCCGGTGCCTCTGCCGGCTGCTCAAGTGGAGGCTTTGGCTTGCGCTTTGGAGCAGCCGGCTCAGTAGGCACGTCCTGCTTAGGTTTGTTCTTGCTCCCAGGGGGCCTGCCCCGCCGTTTCGGTTCCGGTGCCTCCGGCAGCGTGTGGCGCAGCGTGTGGCGTAGCGTGTGGCGCAGCGTGCGGTGCCTCCGGCGCACCTCTTGCGCCTCCGCCTCGTGTTCGGTTGGCTCCATTTAATTATACGTGGTCAAGATATAACACGAACGACAAAGACGCCGCGAAGCCGGACGACGTTGCCGTCCAGGTCGGTCAGGCGGAAGCGCATGTGCCTCAGGGTAACCGGGCCCCTGAGGGCCATGAAGTGCCCGTCGTCTGAGCCCGTCTCCACAATGGTGCCCACTCCGCTCTTCAGCGTGATCTTGGAGAGGATGTCGTCGCCCAGGTTGCCCAGCACTCTGCTGGCGTTGGCCAGCTGGGCGCCATCATCCGGACGAATTCGAAGATCTGCTGCCCGCCGGAGACGAAGCTCGGGCCCAGCATGTGGTCCACGCTGAAGAGGCGGGCGGCGCGGCGGGGTAGTCCACGGCATCAGGGAATTGCTGGCGCCAGGTCGTTCAGGATGAGCCTTCGTGGTCTCGCTATAGGTGGCGGTGGCAAAGTTGCCCAGCGCGGTGTCAACCCAGTAGAGGTAGCGGCCCCGGTCCGTCGAGAGGAAGCTGTCGGCCAGGCGGATCTTGTAGACGGCAAGCCGGGCGTCGCTCTGCAAGTGCAGGGACTCTCCCAGGTCTACCTCAAAGTCGCTGTCCGAGCCGGCCACTCTCTTGCGGCTGTCCACGTAGATCGTCGTCATCCTTTTCTTTAGGAACCCGCCCGTTCTGCGGACGATGGGCGGCTGGACGGCTGCGACGGAGGTGCAGCAGGAGATATTCTCGCACCGTGCGCTGATCAGTGTGGAGCTAGCGAACAGCTTCTGGCCCAGGAAGCTGAGCGCCGCTCCCATCGGCGTCTTTTTCAAGTGCGAAGCGCTCTTCAAAGCGCGTGTAGAACATTTCATTCCTCGGCTTCAGGTAGTAGACAAAGAGGAAACTGTAGGGTTCCCGCGTTGCCTGCTCGTACAGCCGGTACAGCTGCTCCTTCGGCAGCAGGGCGCTGAGCTCCTCAATGACGGCGTCCAGCTCGTGCTGGTTGCGCAGCCTCCAGCAGCAGAGGTACTGCATGTTCACCCGCACGGCTGCGCTGATTAGTCTCAGCTTCTGCGAGCTCACCCAGGTGCTTATCTGCATGTGCCGGCCCCTGATGAAGAGAGTGTCCAGGGCGCCGTGAGGCTTGTGCAACTGCGGCGTGTCAGCAAAATCGTCGATGACTACAAGCACCTGGTACAGTTTCTTCATTTCCAACTTCTTGGACGCCTCCGTGATCTTGCGCTGCTGCTGGATGATGCGCCGCAGCGCCGCCTCGTCCCACTCTTCCCAATACGTCTGCTCCCGCTCTGTGTTCACCCCCAGGTCCCCCTCAATGTACTTCTTGACGGGGATCCAGCCGTCGTCTATGTTCACACTCGGGCTGAAGACGAAAATTCTCTCAAAGACGCCGCGATACTGCTCCAGAATCAGGCTGATCAGAGCCACGGTTTTGCCCGATTTTGATGGCCCGAGGAAGATGCCCGTGCATGGCACCAGGGGCACCACGGGGTCAGAGGCTTGTTTGCTGCTATACTCTGTCGTAGGAAACAGCTTGATCTTCCCCATCCCTTTGCGTTACTTGCCAAATTTGAAGCCGGGAAGCCGTGCGAGTCCGGGAGAAATGCCATATTTACGGCATCGCAGCCGGAGTTTTCCGGGAGTGTCCTGCTATCCAGCAGTGCGCTTCCATAGTTTTCCGGGCAATCCGGGCGGCGAGTCCGGGAGTGCATCGCTGTGTACCGACGCACTGCCGGTGTTTTTTCCGCGCAATCCGGGCGGCGAGTCTGGGGACGTAGTGCTGTACAGCACTGCGCTTCCAGCGTTTTCTGGGAAACACCGGGGCAATCCTGTGCCGCCAGGATTGAGTGAGGCAATCCTGTGCCGCCAGGAAATTGATCTCTCTCTTTTAGAGTGGGGTTTCCCAAAGGGTTTTTTATATCCTACCTGAGAGGCTCCCAGCACTCGTCCGTCCAGCATTTTGACCTCGTCCTGCGGAAGGAATTCGAAGTCTAAAAAACGCTGCGTGGAGGCGTGTGGCTGCAAAATAATGACCCCTAGATATGCGCAGCAATTTGGCTCCAGGTTGCATTTCAAGCGATGTCAAGCTTTGGCAAAGGAAACCTTTTTCCCTTTTTTTGGGACCCCTTTTTTGGGACCCCTTATTTTCTGTTTTTTTTTGGTTTTTTCTTGGCCCTGCAAAGGTTGGCTCGCTTGAAATGCAACCTGGAGCCAAATTGCAAGCATATCTAGGGGTCATTATTTTGCAGCCACACGCCTCCACGCAGCGTTTTAGACTTCGAATCCTTCGCAGGACGAGGTCAAATGCTGGACGGACGAGTGCTGGGAGCCTCTCAGGTAGAATATAAACCATTTGGGAAACCCCCTCTAAAGAGAGAGCGGCCTTTTTACGTGCGTGTACAGACGCTAACCTTCTGCGATCTCACGTAGGGCTACAGGGCAACCGCATTTACTTCTTGCTTGAGGGCATTGAAGCAGCGTTCATGCGCACACTGGTTCGGGAATTACTCCGTAGGGTCAAGCCTCGGTCGTTGGTTTTTATCCATGACGGCCTGTTGATTTCGCCGGAGCCTTCGACCGTTGACCTTGAGGCTTGCTTGATTGAGGCTTCCCTTGGTCTTCACCTCGTGCCCCCCACTTTCAAGTTAAAACTGCGAAGCTCCAGCATGATCCGCACCCACCACCAGGACCCCTCCCTAGGCAAGCTGAGGTCCAGGCCTTGGTTTCCACTGAATCCCGCCCCACTGAGGCCCGTAAACTTGCCCCCGCTGCACCGACGGGTGAAATGGTCCCGCTGGCTCAACAGTGCGTATGTGATAGGTAGTCCATTGAGGCACTGCCTGCACCTCGGGGCAGCAATTGCTTGGCAAGGCAGCGCTTGCAAACAACTTTAGGCAAGCACCTAGCAACCTGCGTGGAATGAACCTACGCACAGGGGCGGGTAACGCAAACCAACCAACAGTTTGTGTACATGGCCAGAAGGGAGCCAGCATGGGACTCTTTCAGCAAGCGGGTGCCACCCACCCTGTAACTTCAGAGTCACTAGTGACTGGCACTGCCGTTCTGGGATCAATTTGCTGGAGGTCTGCACTTGCCTTGCCCGCAAACACTGCCATGGCTGACAAACAGCCTCTCACAATTGCTGAATACAACGCATTGTCCATCAGCAAAGCACTCAACTTTGGGTACTATTTTGTGCAGGTGCCATTTATTACCCAGGTACTCTACGATGGTCAAGCCACGGATCGGGACGTGAATGCTCTCCGGCAGTGGGACTTGCCCATCGGAAGCTGGAAGGTCTTTCTTGACCGTAAATCCCTGGCCAGCGCACTAGAAGCCCCTGGATCTGATGCTGCTCTGGCTCAGGAAGGTGCTGCATTGCCTCCGCAGTGTGCGCTCGCGCAGATGAGATTACTTAACTCCTTGAAGCCGGCCACCTGCCACCACAGGCTGCGGTTGGAGGGAGCTACGGTGCTGGCACTGCCAGACCGGCGGCCCCTCCTGCCCAGGTTGCGCCAACGCACAGTGACCCGCTGTCTGGGGCTGACTTGCTCGAACGTAGAGTCGCGGCTCCAACACCCCCTGCCCCTAACTTTAGTGCCTGCTGCTGTCCCGAGCTCCAGTGTTGGCGGCGGCCTCGTCTGCTCCGCGCCCAGACCCATTTCGTCGTGTGCCTCTCCTTCCGTCTCGGGCACCCAGCATGGTGTTGATGCATTGAAAGCCAGCCTTACACTCTACACTGATGCATACGTCCCCACGGCAGTTGCCTCGACTTCGCTCGAGGATGCCCTGCAGAGGGGCACGTGAGCGTGTTGTGGAGGGGGCTTGGCCAAATGAGGACCTTTTCCACTATATGGACCAGGTACTGCCCGCCCAGGTCACCCCGTGGACTGCGGTGATTGTAGTTGTGGGACACAACTTTCAACACCAAGCCGCTAGCTCGCGTTGGCTTTCTGTGGGGCATACCTGCTCCGACGGCTCGCCGCCATCCTTGGTCCTTTTTGTGCCAGTGTGTGCTGTGTATGAAGGGGTCTATCCCTGTGCCTCGCAGGTCTTGCCACAGGTCATGGAATGTGCCCGATGCTTTTTACCCAGCTCGCATATTCTTGCGGTCACTGAGCGTGCTCTCTCTTTAGAGGGGGTTTCCCAAATGGTTTATATTCTACCTGAGAGGCTCCCAGCACTCGTCCGTCCAGCATTTGACCTCGTCCTGCGAAGGATTCGAAGTCTAAAACGCTGCGTGGAGGCGTGAGGCTGCAAAATAGAGACCCCTAATATGCTTGCAATTTGGCTCCAGGTTGCATTTCAAGCGAGCCAACCTTTGCAGGGCTAAGAAAAACAAAAAAAAAGAAAACAAGGGGTCCCAAAAAAAGGGGTCCCCGAAAAAAAAGGGAAAAGGGGTTTCCTTTGGCAAAAAAGCTTGAACATCGCTTTGAAATGCAACCAGGGGCCCCAATTTGCGGCGCATAATCTGGGGTCATTTATTTTGCAGCCACACCGCTCCTCCAACGCAGCGTTTTAGACTTCGAATCCTTCGCAGGACGAGGTCAAATGCTGGACGGACGAGTGCTGGGAGCCTCTCAGGTAGAATATAAACCATTTGGGAAACCCCCTGTAAAGAGAGAGACTCAATCCTGGCGGCACAGGATTGCCTCACTCAATCCTGGCGGCGCAGGATTGCCCCGGTGTTTCCCAGAAAACGCTGGAAGCGCAGTGCTGTACAGCACTACGTCCCCAGACTCGCCGCCCGGATTGCGCGGAAAAAAACACCGGCAGTGCGTCGGTACACAGCGATGCACTCCCGGACTCGCCGCCCGGATTGCCCGGAAAACTATGGAAGCGCACTGCTGTATAGCAGGACACTCCCGGAAAACTCCGGCTGCGATGCCGTAAATATGGCATTTCTCCCGGACTCGCCCAGCTTCCCGGCTTCGAATTTGGGAAGTAACGCAAAGGAAATGGGGAAGATCAAGCTGTTTCCTACGACAGAGTATAGCAGCAAACAAGCCTCTGACCCCGTGGTGCCACTGGTGCCGTGCACGGGCATTTTCCTCGGGCCATCAAAATCGGGCAAAACCGTGGCTCTGATCAGCCTGATTCTGGAGCAGTATCGCGGCGTCTTTGAGAGAATTTACGTCTTCAGCCCGAGTGTGTACATAGACGACGGCTGGATCCCCGTCAAGAAGTACATTGAGGGGGACCTGGGGGTGAACACAGAGCGGGAGCAGACGTATTGGGACGAGTGGGGCGAGGCGGCGCTGCGGCGCATCATCCAGCAGCAGCGCAAGATCACGGAGGCGTCCAAGAAGTTGGAAATGAAGAAACTGTACCAGATGCTTGTAGTCATCGACGACTTTGCTGACACGCCGCAGTTGCACAAGCCTCACGGCGCCCTGGACACTCTCTTCATCAGGGGCCGGCACATGCAGATCAGTACCTGGGTGAGCTCGCAGAAGCTAAGACTAATCAGCGCAGCCGTGCGGGTCAACCAGCAATTCCTCTGCTGCTGGAGGCTGCGCAACCAGCACGAGCTGGACGCCGTGGTGGAGGAGCTGAGTGCCCTGCTGCCAAAGGAGCAGCTCTACCAGTTGTACGAGCAGGCGACGCGGGAACCCTACAGTTTCCTCTTTGTCTACTACCTGAAGCCGAGGAATGAAATGTTCTACAAGCGCTTTGAAGAGCGCTTCGCACTTGAAAAAGACGCCGATGGGAGCGGCGCTCAGCTTCCTGGGCCAGAAGCTGTTCGCCAGCTCCACGCTGATCAACGCGAAGTGTGAGAATATCTCCTGCTGCACCTCCGTCGCAGCCGTCCAGCCGCCGTCGTGCGCAGAACCGGCGGGTTCCTAAGAAAAGGCATGACGACTATCTACGTGGACAGCCGCAAGAGAGTGGCCGGCTCGGACAGCGACTTTGAGGTAGACCTGGGAGAGTCCCTGCACTTGCAGAGCGACGCCCGGCTTGCCGTCTACAAGATCCGCCTGGCCGACAGCTTCCTCTCGACGGACCGGGGCCGCTACCTCTACTGGGTTGACACCGCGCTGGGCACGCTGAACTGGGCGTTGTTGCCTGAGGGCGCGTACACGGGCGCACGGTTGGCCTGGATCAGCTCCAACTTTGCCACCGCCACCTATAGCGAGACCACGAACAGCCTGAGCGTAGCCTACGACGGCAACAGGCTCATCCTGAACGACCTGGAGCTGCGCCAGCAATTCCCTGATGCCGTGGACTACCCCGCCGCGCCGCCCGCCTCTCCCACCAAGCCCTTCAGCGTGGACCACAGGGCCCGAGCTTCGTCTCCGGCGGGCAGCAGATCTTCGAATTTGTCCGGATGATGGCGCACAACGAGGTCTACCTGCGCTGCGCCCAGCTGGCCAACGCCAGCAGAGTGCTGGGCAACCTGGGCGACGACATCCTCTCCAAGATCACGCTGAAGAGCGGAGTGGGTACCATTGTGGAGACGGGCTCCGACGACGGGCACTTCATGGCCCTCAGGGGCCCGGTAACCCTGAGGCACATGCGCTTCCGCCTGACCGACCTGGACGGCAACGTCGTCCGGCTTCGCGGGTCGTCTTTGTCGTTCGTGTTATATCTTGACCACGTATAATTAAATGGAGCCAACCGAACACGAGGAGGCGCAAGAGGTGCACGCTGCGCCGGAGGCACCACACGCTGCGCCACACGCTGCGCCACACGCTACGCCACACGCTGCGCCACACGCTGCGCCGGAGGCACCGGAACCGAAACGGCGGGGCAGGCCCCCTGGGAGCAAGAACAAACCTAAGCAGGACGTGCCTACTGAGCCGGCTGCTCCAAAGCGCAAGCCAAAGCCGGTTGAGACGCCGGCGGAGGCTCCGGTTGAGACGCCGGCTGAGGCACCGGCTGAGGCACCGGCTGCACCGGAGCCTCCTCAGCTCACAAGAGAGCAGCAGCGCGCCCTGCGCATGCTGGAGAGGCAGTCCGCTTATGACCGGCTGACCACAGGCGCAAGCGTACTGGTATAAAAGCATGATGTCGATTGAACCCCGCAACGAGCCGCGGATGCTCCGGTGGTTCCGCAGGACGTACCCCAGTTACAACCTGCAGCCGCTGCTGCTGAAGCGCTACCGAGAACTGGAGGAGGCGCGGGCCTTCAACAACTGGCTAGGCGAGCGCAGGCAGGCGCAGGAGGGCAGCGGCACCTGGACGACGTGAGCCGGCTGACGGAGGCCGTGCACCGCCAGGTACCCCAGCTGCGCTACGCGCGGGCCGAGCGCCGGGGCGTGGAACGGGCGGCGGACGAAGTTGCGCAACAGTTGAAGACACTTCGGGCGCACGGCTTCAACCAGCGCCCGCGCTTTGAGCAGGTGGTGGGCTATCTTGAGCGGAATGAGCCGCTGCCCCTGGATCAGCCGGACCGCAAAGCCACCTCATTCATCACAAGCCACTTCTACCTGGACGATTTTGTACAGTCCAGCGAGGACCCCAACCCCCGGCCCCTGCAGCCCACGCCTCTGCAGGCAATTCCCGAGGACGGCTTCCGCACTCCCACTGAGGCCACGGACGAGGATGTGCGCCTTGCGCGGAAGTACCAAGGGTACGGCGGAACCCGCTTTGTTGAGGATGACCTGGCGGGAGACCCCGAGGCCGGCGCGCTGGCCAGCAACGGGCAGGGGCCGCCCTCCATCACGGACCGTCTGCGCAGCACTGCAGACGGCGCTCAGGCGGCAGCGGACCTCATAGGCGCAGGGGCAGCGGGACTTGCAGCCGCGCAGGCTTTCCGCTCTCAGCTGCCCCAGGACGCAGCTGAGTACGTGCGCTTGAACGTGCTGCCCCGTCCGGGCCAGGCGCAGCCGCCTCCGCAGATCATAGGTCGGCCCAGTGATGTGGAGCGCCTCCTGGACGAGGCGGGGCAGCGCGCGCAGGAGGTGGAGCGCGGCGCGGAGGCAATAGAGGAGACGGCGGCCGTGGCAGCGGAGGAGGGCGAGGTGGCCGTTGCCGCCGAGGGCGTGGGCGGGGCCTTTGGCTACTTGGGGGGCCTGGCAGAAGGAGCCGCTGCTTTGGCGCCCACCGCGGGCGAGGTTGCTGGTACGTTGGCTGGCGCGGCGGGAGTTGGCGCGGCGGCAACGGCGGGGCTGGCCGTTGGCATTGCGGGCGGCGCAGCCTACGGCCTCGCGCGCGGCACGGGCTGGGTCCTCGAGAACACGCTCTTCCGGCCGCAGCAGGGCAGCGAGGACGCGGCCGTGCAGGACGTCCGGTCCGCCAACAACATGAATGATGCCACTCAGCCCCAGCACTTCTCGCTGCGCTCGGGCAGCAGCACGTCCGGCAGCCCCGCAAGCAGCCGCGCCTCCTCGCAGTCCGGCTTCCGCGTGCAGGCGCAGTCCAACAACACGCCGCGCCCCTTCTCCTGGGGCCTGAACCCCGGCCCTGCCCCAGTCCCAGCCGAGCTCACGGGCGAGCTCCAGTTCACGCCGGAGCCTGCCTCCGCCCAGCTTTGACCAGCTGGCGCGAGACATTGAGGCTGCTTAAAAAATAAAACCCTCCTCGGAGGTAGTTTATTTTGCACGGTTTTGCGCTTCAAAATGCTATTACTCCAGGGCCTACGCAAATGTAGGCCCTGAAGTAATAGCTTTTTTGCACGGTTTTGCGCCACAAAACGCTATTCTTACAGTGCCTACATCAATGTAGGCACTGGAGTAATAGAGTTTTACACGGTTTTGGGCTACGAAAAATGCTATTAGCCCAGTGCCTACGTAAATGTCGTCGGAGGTCGATGGAAATTTAGTATTTGGAGTTAAGGGTATTAGGGATTATAGATTGTTTTTCTCTGTAATATATGGTTGAGTATTTAGGTCCCTAATGTATACGACAGGGAGGGGCTACTAGCTTTTGCAGGTTTTTTGTTACAACATTGCTATTAGGTCCGGTGCCTACGTAAATTAGGCACCGGACTTAATAGCTTTTTTGCACTGGTTTTTGCACCCCTAAAACGCTTTTTTCATATTTCTTCCAGGGCCTACATCAATGTAGGCACTAGAAGAATAGTTTTTCCTTCGCCGTACGAGTCAACATGCGTGTATATAAACAAGCATGGAGGTAGTCACCGCCGGAGCCCAGGATGAGCTGATGCAGAGCCTGGACTACAAGCTGAAAACGAGCACCACCAGCTACGTGACGGCGCGGCATGACGTGCAGTACTTCCCCAGCTCGCTGAGCTCCTTCTCCCCCACAACCTCTAGGGTCTGCCGCATCCCGCTCACCAGCGGCACGTCCTTCATCGCCCCGAGTCCATCAAGATCGCCTTCCGCGTCAGGAACACGGACGGCACCAACCCGCTGGCCCCGGCCACGCCCAACCCCGCCTGCTTCGTCCAGCGCGTCCAGGTCTTCGCCAACGGCCAGCGCTGCGACGACATCAACTACTACGGCCGCACCGTGGCCGTGCACGACTTGCTGAAGGGCAGAGAGTACAACCGCAACAAGGCCATGGAGGGTTTCGACGAAGTGAACGACCCGCGCATCGCCCGCGCGGTGCACCAGGGCGGCTACGCGGACGTGCTGCTGCGCCCCACCATGGTGGGCATACTGCGCTGCGGGAAGATGCTGCCGCCGCAGCTGAACCTGGTGATAGAAATTGAGTTTGCGGACGCCACCACTGCGCTGTGGTCCGAGAACGCCGGGGCGCACCCGGCGGGGGCCACGCTGAGCACCGACTTCGAGATCCAGAACGTCCGAGTTCTGGCCTCACAGGTCGTCCTGGACTCTGCGCTGGTAGAGTCCTTCAACCGCGTGCTCCTCTCAGGAAGGTCGCTCGTGTTCAGCTACCCCACGGTGCACACGCAGCAGATTCCACCTGCTGGCCAACGGGGCAGGACGTGGCCCCCATCGGCGCGGCGAGGCAGGAGGACAGCCTCCTGGAGTCGCAGATGCAGCTGGGCAGCCTGCAGTACCCTCACAACCCCATGAAGGGAGCCTCGGAGCACTTCCACTTCCTCTCCGTCCTCGCGGGTACTTACGACGACACGGTGCGCAACACCGACATCGGCCGCGTGGGCTACCTGCGCCACAGCTTCATTGCCGGCTTTCCCACCGAGCGCGTGCCCAAGATGCCGCTGAGTGGCGTCAGCACCCGCTCGGGCGACCTTGCCCGGTTCACCTTCAAGGGCCTGGACGGCACGATGACGGACCTGTTCATTCATTTGGGGGCCTACCAGCTGGTGACGCTCTCCGGCACGGGCGTCTCTGTGCTTGACTAAGGCCCGGTGTCCCTCTTCATCATTTTTGATGAATCGTGACACCGCCTAAGTTGAGCAAAAACGAGAAAAAAAAGGCGGGGGTGTCACGCTTCGCCATTTTTGGCGAAACGTGACACCGCCCAAAAAACCAGTAAAAACATGGAAAAAAAGGACTGTTCCAGGCCCGTCGGATTAGACGAAGCCTGAACGGTCTAATCCGGAATGCTCAGCCGCTCCGCAAGCTCCTCCGTGGCCGCGCGCGCAATCTCCTCGCACAGCGCAGCAGGGACGCTGTAGAGCAGCTCGCGTGATTGGCTGACCCTCTCGTACTGCCCCTCCATCAGCCGCGGCCCCCGCTGAGCGGCCCGGAGGTGCCTGCCGTCCTGCCACGCCTCGCAGCGGCTGCCGGGCTTGCGCAGCCCTCGGCTCGGTCTCCAGCGCATGTTGGTCCACAGCCGCGTCTGCTTCCTGTACGGAGTTCCGTACTTGCAGTAGGTCACGTCCACCCAGGGCAGACGCTCCATGAACGGCCGGGTCTTCAGCAGCCCGGTGGCCGGGTTCTCCACAATCCACATGAGCGGGTCAAAGTGCAATGATCTCAAGGGCGCTGAGCACCAGCGCGTCGCCCTCCAGGAGCCGCCGCGGGCGCGTCGTCAGCGCGCGGCTGTATTCCGTGCAGACCGGGCTGGCCCAGACCATGTCGAAGTGCCCCGGCGGGAACGTCGTGTAGTCCCAGCTCCGGATGTCGCAGAGGATGGTGGGCTCAAATTTCGACACGATGTCCAGGGAGACGTCCTCCCAGCCCGCCGCCTCGAAGGCCCTGCCCACCGACTTGGTGCCGCAGAAAAGCTCCAGGAGCCTCGGCATTTTTAAAGAGCAAGATCACCGCCACTGCGACGACCAGGAAAACTCGCGTGTTCATCGGACCGGACTTTTTTCCTACGGATAAAAAAAGGAGCCGAACTTCGCAATGAAGCTTGCACTCGGGCTGGACGTTCTGACCAATGCCAAGGGGGGGAAGTTTATGTCCATAGAGGACTCCCATCAGGGCGCGCTGGTGTGCAAGGTGGACGTGGAGGTGCTGTGGGAGCCCGGCAACTTCCAGGACGACGGGGCCAAGAGGGTGGGCGTGTGCTTTGCGAGCAACACCAACCTGGAGCTGTGGACGGAGGAGGTGTAGCAGGGCGTCATCGACAACATGATCGTCTTCCAGAAGCCCTTTCCGGGGGCCGCCCGCACGGAGCTTGAGAGCCAGCTGCAGCGCGCCGTCAAGGTGAGCGCCAAGGGCAAGCACGTGAAGTGCAAGATGGACTTGGAGCGCTGCCTCTTCTGGGACCCCGCCGGCAACCGCGTGCCGCGCCCCGCGGAGTTCGCGCGCCGCAGGGCCGCGCGCTTGTGGAGGCCCGGCACGTGTGGCTGATGGGCAGGCAGTGGGGCGTGCTCTTCGAGGTGCGCCACCTCATGCTGGAGCCCCTGGAGGCGCCGTGCTGCCCGTTCTAGGCCGCCTCCAGCAGCTCGGAGCTCGTGGCCCTCGAGGCGCCCACGTACAGGTGGCGCAGCGTGAGGTGGCAGGACTCCAGGTCCAGGCGGACGCGGTTGTGGAGGGTGAGCCCCTGGCAGCTGGCGTAGGTCACTGCGTGGCTCGGCCGGGTGGCCCGCAGCTCCTGGTTCTTCAGCCGCATGTTGGAGCCCTCCGGCGCCAGGGCCCGGTTTGCCGCTGCGTTGACGGCCATGCGCTTGCTGTGGCTGATGACCAGCGTGGTGTCCGGCCACCCGGGCTTGGAGGGGTAGAGCTCCCTCAGCCTCGCCTTGGCCTGCTCCAGCGTGGGGCACGCCTCCCCGCCGACCCGCAGCCACTTCACGAAGTCGAAGATGCCGGGGTCGGAGCGCATGTTCTCCGTGAGCTCGTGCCTGTGCCCGCCGGCCAGGTCGCGGATGAGCTGGCTGTGCTCCAACGGCGCGCTGATGGGTCGCCCGGCCCAGGAGTCCAGCACGGCCGGCAACTGCCGGAAGTCTCCCAGCAGCAGGAACTTCACGTCGTTCAGCCCCACGCAGGCCAGGTCCGCCCAGAGCGCCATGTCCAGCTGCGTGATCTCTTCCACAACCAGCCAGTCCAGCTTTTGCGCGCTGCCGCCGCGCACGTACCTGCGCACCCAGTGGTCGGCCATCTGCGCCCCCAGGCCCAGGTTCTGCGCGGAGCAGTGCGTCTTGGACACCAGGTGCGCCGCCTCGCCCTGCTCTCGCAGCCTCGTTACAATGGTCCGGGCCAGGTGCGTCTTTCCGGTGCCCGGCAGGCCCGTGAGCAGCAGGGAGTTGCCCGCCAGGCAGTGGCCCACGGGGTCGTCCACCCCGTTCCACCTCCGCTGTTTGGGGCGCTCCGCCTCCATGCGCGGCGCCCTGCCGCTGAGCAGCGGCTTCGTCTCTTCCACGCGGTAGACCGGTGTGCCGTCCGGGTGGCGCAGCGCCTCCAGCGCCCGCAGCCGCTCCGCGAAGCGCTTCGGCAGCCGCTGCGTCAGCAGGCAGTCCGTCTTCACCTGCGCCAGGTACCGCGGCGGCGCGTCCAGGATGCGCCGGGCCTTGGCCACCATGCAGTGCTCGAAGCACAGGACCGCGTCGTGGATGGGGCGGTAGGTGCCGTTGCTCAGCAGCCTCCTGGCGTAGACGAAGTCCCACACCATGCCCCCCTCGTAGGCGATGGCCTGAGAGAAGTCCGCGCCCGCGCCGTCCAGCTCGCTGCTGCTGCTGCGCACGCTGTAGACCACCTCCGTGCTGCGCGCCCACAGGCCTATCATCGCGTTCCCGCTGAGCTTGGCCATGTGCTCCTCGTTTTCGGGCCACGCGGCGTCCATGCGCTCCAGCGCGCGCCGCAGCGTCGCCGCGTCCACGTGGCTCCGCGCGGAGATGCCCAACACGATGTGGTCCCAGCGGCAGACGCCCAGGTCCAGCATCGCGGCCAGCGAAACCTTCGGGTACCAGCCGGGCCCCACGTACGGCGACAGATTCAGGCAGGACTGCCTCGCGTCGCAGCAGCCCTCCACAAAGCCCAGTTCGGCAGCACGCCGTCCACGGGCTCAACGCCGTCCGCCGGGCACAGGATGGGCAGGGGGAAGGGGGGCGTTGGCCAGCCCGTTGCGCCTGCAGCGCACCACGTCCACGCCGACGTACGTGCTGTCCTTTGCGCACGTCTGCACCTCAAAAACCAGAGGAGGCAGCTTGGGGCTCCGGACGTACTCCATGACGCCGGGGGCCACGCGGCTCTCCAGGCTGGTGGGCTGCGCGCTCTCCCTCAGCGTCTTCTCGCTGTGGCAGTCGCCGCACAGCGCCTGCAAAGTCTGCACGCTGCCCGCAAAGGCCTGCCTCACCGGCACCTCGTGGTCCAGCTCGCAGGTGCCTGCCGTCAGCCCGCAGCCGCACAGCGCGCACTTGCCGTCCTGCGCGGCCAGGGTCTTCTGCCTCTCCGCCGCGCCGGGCACCTCCCGTTTCGCCTTGAGCAGCTTCAAAAAAATCTCGTGCGCCAAGCCGGCCAGGCGCTGGCCCCGGTACTCCTGGTTGAGCGCCTCGCACCACCTCCGCAGCACCTCGTGCTCCGGCAGCTCTCGGATCCTGGTGCCCCGCCATGGCCACCTTGGGGCTCTCGCCGGCGGCCATGAGCTGGCGCCGCGCCTCCCGCAGGTCCTCGCACCAGAACAGGCCCGGCTGCACGTCCGCGGCGTCGAAGCGCCTCCACTCTTGGATGGGCGGCAGGGTCTGCCTCGCCTCGCCCCGGTAGAGCACGCGCGCCGCCTGCCGCTCCAGCACCCTCGTCACGGCCCTGTACATGTAGCAGTGCCCGTCGAAGGCCAAGAAGCACACGGTGCGGTGCTCCTTCAGCGCCGGGTCGTAGCTGTCCACCAGGTCGCCCAGCGAGCTCAGCACGCGCATCGGGGCGTTGCGCCACACGCAGAACTCTCGCACCTCCTCTGCGGAGATGCCGAGGCGCCTCCAGTCGTGGCGCAGCATGGCGTCGAAGTCCGCGCACACCTTCTCCACGCTCAGCTGCAGCAGCTCGGCCAGCTGCCGGGGCACGCAGAGCGGCTTGTCCTCGAAGGCGCTCTGCAGCACGTCCTCCTCGCAGGGCAGCTGGAAGCTCACGCTCCTCAGGCCCCTCATGCGCTGGCGCAGGAGCGTCTCCACCTCGGTCCTGGAGTTCCTGTAGTGCGTGCTCTGGGTGCTGACCACCCAGTGCAGGATGGGGCCGCCCGGGTCCAGCGAGGCCTCCACTTGCTGCCTGACCCGCTGCGCCACCTGGCGCCGGGTGCCTCGTCATGGCGCCGCCCAGCTCGTTCACCGGCAGCCAGTCCCTGCGCTCGTAGCCCGCGCCCGCGTTCCGCCCGCTGCGCCGCCTGCCCCGGATGATCACCGGCACGTGGACCAGGTACTCGTAGTACTTGTCGCGGAAGAAGCCCTTGCCCAGCTTGGTCAGCCGGTGCTCTCCGCCCTGCAGGGAGCGCCCGAGCTTCTTCTGCCCGTTGCGCAGCAGGATGTAGTCGTTGGGCCCCTCGCGGATGAGGGGCTGGTTGTAGTCGAAGTCCTTGCTGGGAGGCCGCAGGCCCTGGTGGGAGTAGTAGTGCTGGCCCGCCCGGGTCAGCTGCCCGTCCGCGCGCGAGAGCAGCGCGTAGGCCCCGGGCCGCGCCGCAGGTTCAGCACGACGGCACCATCCGCCCCCGTGCGAGCCCGGGCGCCGCCGTCCGCGGCCTCCGTGATCTGCTGTCGTTGTCTCGCCCAACTTGCCATTCTTTTTTTACGGGCCCATTTTTTTTTTGGTTGGCCGCGCATTCTCCCCGGGTATACTTGCCCGTAAAGGCCGGGGAGAATAGCTTTTTACACGGTTGGCGCACTCTCCCCGATCATACGTGCCCGTATGGTTGGGGAGAATAGCCTTTTTCGCACGGTTTTGCGCTGAAAAATGCTATTAGTCTAGTCCGTATGTCGATATACGGACGGGACTAATAGCTCGTTTTGCACGGTTTTTCGCATGGTTTTGCATGACATGATTTTGCTTGATTTTGCATGATTTTGCTTGGCATGTACCCCCCCAAACCCGAAGTTTTTTTCCTTCCCTGTCAGGCCGCCGTACGTGTGAGGTGGAACATCCTGGCGAAGCACAACTCCGCGGGTCTGGCGCCGGGGCTGGGGGGTGGGCAGTGCCGAGCAGGCACTTAGGAGTGCCGAGCAGGCACTGTAGGACGTGCCGAGCTGGCACAGTGCCGAGCAGGCACTTAGGAGTGCCGAGCAGGCACTTGTAGGACGTGCCGAGCAGGCACTTGTAGGTAGATGTGCCGAGCAGGCACTTGTAGGTAGATGTACCGAGCAGGCACTTAGGTACTGGTTCGCCCAACGACCCTTAGTAGACCGCTCATGTGAGTCATGGCCCCGGGTTTGGCTTAGTACTGGTCCGCCCAACCCGTTCAGGGTTGATACTGGTCCGCCCAACCCGCGCTCGATCCTGGTTCGCCCAACCTCGTTTTGATACTGGCTCGCCCAACTGGGCCTGTTTTTGTGTGTTTTTGCACGCTTTTGGGATTGCGCCCTTTTGCACCCTGATTGCACCCTGATTGCACCCTTCAGCCGGTTGACTTTTTGCTAGTTTTTCTGCTTGATTATGGGTTCAGATTTTTTTTCAAGTACTGGCTCGCCCAGCAGGTCCCGGTTTTTTTTTGCTTAGTACTGGTCTGCCCAACGGGTTAGTCAGACGAAGGGGGTCGGAGCTCGGAGTTTTTTGGGCCCTTATAGGAACCTATAGGAATCTTATAGGAAACCCATAGGAAACTCATAGGAAGGCCATAGGAAAAGAAGAAGAGGGCTTCCTATGGACTTCCTATGGGTTTCCTATGGGTTTCCTATGAGTTTCCTATAAGATTCCTATAGGTTCCTATAGGTTCCTATAAGGGGGGCCGCCGCCCGGCCCCGTTCAGGTTTGATACTGGCCCGCCCAACCTGCGCTCGGTACTGGCTCGCCCAACTCCGTTTCGATACTGGCTCGCCCAACTCCGTTTCGATACCGCGATTTTGCATGTTTTTTGACAGACCGCATCCAGCCGAGGGTGGGGGGGAGCTGAGACAATCCTGGGAAAGGGGGTGAGACACTGAGACACCCACTAAACGTCGAACAGGAGTGTCTCAAACGTGTCTCAGACCTGTCTCAGCAATAACAAGACAGCCAGCCAAAGATTGAGACACCTGAGACACTCCTGTTCGCGGTTTGGTGGATGTCTCAATCTTTGGCTGGCTGTCTTGTTATTGCTGAGACAGGTCTGAGACACGTTTGAGACACTCCTGTTCGGCGGTGTCTCAGGTGTCTCAGGTGTCTCACCCCAGTCTCAGGATTGTCTCAACTGTCCCAACCCTCGGCTGGTTGGACCGGCGCCGGCGTCGACAAAATGTGGAGATTTTTGCCAGTTTTTTTGGCGCAGTCACTCAACGCCAAAAAAGGCTAAGAGGGACAGCGGGCCTTTTTGTTGAGTTTTTGACACCCAACGGGATGGGCTTGGTTCACCCAACCCGCTGGGGCTTGATACTGGTCCGCCCAACCTGCGCTCGATACTGGCTCGCCCAACTCCGTTTCGATACTGGCTCGCCCAACTCCGTTTCGACACCGCGATTTTGCTTGTTTTTGGCAGACCGCATCCAGCCGAGGGTGGGGGGGAGCTGAGGCATTTGGCTGGGACAGGGGTGAGACACCTGAGACACCTGAGACACCCACTAAACGTCGAACAGGAGTGTCTCAAACGTGTCTCAGACCTGTCTCAGCAATAACAAGACAGCCAGCCAAAGATTGAGACACCTGAGACACTCCTCCTGTTCGCGGTTTGGTGGATGTCTCAATCTTTGGCTGGCTGTCTTGTTATTGCTGAGACAGGTCTGAGACACGTTTGAGACACTCCTGTTCGACGTTTAGTGGGTGTCTCAGGTGTCTCAGGTGTCTCACCCCCTGTCTCAGGATTGTCTCAGCTGTCCCAACCTTCAGCTGGCTGGGGCCGGCGCCGGCGTCGAAAAAAAGTGAAGATGTTGCCAGTTTTTTGGTGCTGCCACCTGT
The DNA here is from genome assembly GCA_963377175.1 of Effrenium voratum. NCBI lineage: Eukaryota > Dinophyceae > Suessiales > Symbiodiniaceae > Effrenium > Effrenium voratum. The sequence continues at coordinate 942 of CAUJNA010002718.1, read as the reverse complement.
CGTCAAAAAAAACGACGAAGAGTTGCAGCGGGCGTTTTTGTTGAGTTTTTTGACACCCAACGGGTTGGGCTTGGTCCACCCAACCCGCCGGGCTCGTCCGCCCAACTCCGTTTTTGATACTGGTTCGCCCAACTCCGTTTCGATACTGGTTCGCCCACCGGGCCCGAAATTCGTTTTTTTAAGTACTGGTTCGCCCAACGGGTCTGGAGGGGTTTCGGATTTTTTTTAAGTACTGGTTCGCCCAACGGGTCTGGAGGGGTTTCGGATTTTTTTTTAAGTACTGGTTCGCCCAACTCCGTTTCGATACTGGCTCGCCCAACTCCGTTTCGATACCGCGATTTTGCATGGCATCCAGCCGAGGGTGGGGGGGAGCTGAGGCAGTTGGCTGGGACAGGGGCGTGTCTCAGGTGTCTCACCCCCTGTCTCAGGATTGTCTCAGCTGTCCCAACCTTCAGCTGGCTGGGGCCGGCGCCGGTGTAGAAAATAAATGCAGATTTTGCTGGTTTTTGGGCACTGCCCCCTCTCGCGTTTGATACTGGTCCGCCCAACCCGCTGGGGCTCGATACTGGTCGGCCCAACCGTTTTTGCAGGTAGCATGGATGGCCCCCGAGGCTTGCCGAGGGTGCGTGGTTAGGTACTGGTCTGCCCAACGGGTCTGGGGGGGGTTCGTTTTTTTCAATGGTTCGCCCAACGCGCCTGCAGATTTTGTTTCAGTAGTTCGCCCAACGGGTCTGGTGACAGGGACCCAGAGACACGCCCAGCCAGCCGAGGGTTGGGGCAGCTGAGACAATCCCGGGAACAGGGGTGAGACACCTGAGACACCTGAGACACCCACTAAACGTCGAACAGGAGTGTCTCAAACGTGTCTCAGACCTGTCTCAGCAATAACAAGACAGCCAGCCAAAGATTGAGACACCTGAGCCACTCCTGTTCGCGGTTTGG